>CM050410.1:33831455-34063100 GCA_027580255.1 Therioaphis trifolii | reverse complement strand
GCGGCTTAAAACAAGTCCTCTGTATTTTTAGTCGACGATACAATGAGGCTGAGCAAGACAACCTGTCGCGGTGAGAACAAACTTGCTTTTCGATCTATCTCTGACGGTAATAAAGTGTTTTTGAGCCGAGAAGATATAATCGCTCTACAGCATATGGAATGGAGTACTTTCGAGAGCGTTCTACTAAAGACTAACGTCAATAGACCCGCGGTATTGAGACAGCTGGAGCAGATGACTACCTACCTCAAATCAAATTTTTCGCAGACCGTCACCCCCGAAGATATGAAGTCGGTCATCGGAACCGTGTCTGATGAATCGCTCGCGTCACAGATTCCTAAAGAGGAGGAGTGTTTCGTGAGTCAGTTAAAGTTATATGTGGTCAGACAGATAGTTGAAAAATGGACCTCGGCGTTACATAACAAACCCATTAAGGTAATTAAATACATTTCTACATGATTTGTGTGTGAATTATTTATAGTATCACAATGTATTTTCATATTTAACCAGGTGGAGTCATTGCCCTCGCCATTATCACTGTCACTGAAAATTTAGTGGAAGAGACTTGTCAATATACTCCTCAAGAATATAGTATATCCGAGGCGTGTGACGAAAACGATGGGCCTACATATTTCAACAGATATCCGCCACCATCGTCGCCAACCTATGCGATACATCCATGAGAGACAAGTGCAATTGATAGCGGACTCCGGTGGCAGCTCTAGCTTCGAATAATATAAATAAATTCATATAATGTCCACTCATGTGTAAAATAAAAAACAAACGTGATAATTAAATAAGTTTTTTTTTATTTATAAAAAACGAATTTACAAGTAAATTATAATTTCCTGACTTCACCGCTGAACGGGTTGTACGTCACGACTTGATCATGTAATATTAAACAATACGCGGTGGTCTTTTCCGGTATAGCTTGACTGGTCTCAAATTCAATCCGCAGGTCCACGGTCGCAGACTTGACATTATCGTTCTGACGTGATAAATCCACGACGATTAACGGTATCTTGTCTTGAAAAACATTTCTCGATAGTAGAGGTATACAATCCACTCTGTCGTAATATGATTTTTGAAAATCGGTATACGCCCTGTACAACACAGATATCTGTTTCCCCGCAAAGTCTGCGTGAAAATCTTCGTACGGGTACACTTCAGAATTCAGATGCACTTTGAGATTTTTCAAATTACATCCGTCGAATCGGGCAGACGGTCTGATCAAGTTATTTTTCCGATTCGTTTGAAAACCGATTATTGCAAAACGGGGCTTTTCCAGCAAATTGCTGGATTTGACCGTCCACGAGTGTGATGTATTCTGAGGCAGGACCGGATACTCGCATAAATCCCAGTTTCGAAACGCGCAAGCCAGAGTTCTGCGAGAGTCTAAAACTTTTAAAAGTTTTAATTTTTCTCTATCGATGACTTTTATAATAGGCATCTTCCAAACGATTTTAGTCAGTTCTACGGTGACTTTTTTATGATTTTCAGATATAGCGGTGGCCCCTTTGAGGTATATGGCGTCTAAATCGCTGGACGTGCGATTCAAAACCAGTTGTTGATTGCAGTTGAGCATTATTTTTTTATAGTCTTCGCAATATCCAAACAAGTGTTTAAGCGGGACACATCCGGAAAATTTACCATCGTTGGAGAATTTCTTATTGTCTTCGCCCTCCATATCTATATCCCAAGCGGCATTCTGAAGTTCATGCAGGTCGTTTACCGAATACGAGCAATACCCTTTCATACATGTAGTTATCCCCGGACACTTTAATTTCTGAATTTCCATCCCGTTCAACTCGTATCTCATCTCGGAAAAGAGAAACGCTAATCCGTTGTTCGTAAAATAATATTTGTCTGTAATCTCTGTCGGTATATCAATTTTACCCTCGATATAGATATAACTCTCGCACGGTAAGGTGTAGGCGTCCATATTTTGAATAGATATTCTAATCTCGTCATTATTAGACATGGCTGTACTCGAATACGGTAGAAAAGAGTGATATTGCATTCTGGGTGACCTTACAATCGTCTATATACCCGCGGACACGTCTAAGTATGCCTCATCCATGATCAAAGTGTTTTTTATGAATTTAACTACACCCGGTTTGCGTCAGTTTAGTTTTATTTTTTTATTATATTGTGTTTTTCTTCTTATCCTCGCTGGCGGACCCGCTGCTTAACTGTTGTCCGTGCGACATTAAAAACACTACTATTTCCCCTGCTAGAGGCGGCTCTATTTATACCGATGTTAAATTTGAGCCCATGACCGCGCACGATCTGCAGTCGAATCGTGATAGGTTCGCCGCGTAAATTAATTAAATTATCGTCTTGATCTTTCAAGACTATGTTCACTTTACTTATAGACGATCTTACTAGGGGGGTAATAGACCGGATGTAGTGGGACTTCGCTGATTTTATATCCCGGTGGTACACAGGGCGAGAACTCGTGTATCGTTTGATCGGGCACACCGTTAATGAATGACCCCGTGGTCAGATTACATTCTATTTTTATACTGTTGACTCTCATAATGTTGACTATATTACGAGACACGTGTTTGACCAATGGTTCATATTTTATATTATCGAACCCCAATAATTTAGATATATTGTTTTTTACCGTGAAATCTACCTCATTATTACACTGCATCATACACTGTAACGTGTTGCTATCCGCTTTTAATATGAACCCCACCAAATCGGGTAGTTGTCGTTTAATACTCAACTCTAAACTTTCCAATTCATACGTCCCCGTTGGTATCTCCACTATACGATGATTACCCAGCGTATTGTTAAAAGCTATTGTACAGCAGTGGGGTTCTATATTCGGTATGGAATTACTTGTGTATAAACTCAGAAGACATAATTGTGAAGTGTTCTCGACTTCTAACGGTGGGAATATATCACAAGACAGCTCGCTCGAATTCCCCTTTAACGTTAACGTGAATGACATGACGTTAAAAATTCTAAACATAGACGTCCGCAATTCGTATATCGTATTTCTGGTATCGCGTGTAATTATATGTGATATCACACTCGCCGAGATACGATTGTAATTCCAACGGTGGTGGTAGATTACCAAAACTATCGTAGTAATTGACCTGTTTTCCTTTCTTACAGTAGGCTGCCCAATGAGTCCCCGCCCCCGTGTCCAAATTAATTATGGCCCTCTCTGTTGGTCTAGGTCGTGCGGGTAACTTGTCTCTAGGAAACACTCCGATGAACTGTTGTATTTTTAACTTTTTAGCGTATTTTATAAGCTCGTAATCATACAACGCTCTGTCGGGCAGCATGGAAATTAGTTTTTTTTTTTTTTTCTTACGCCTCCACCACCACTCCTGTAAGGCTTTACGTATAAACCACCGCCTTTTTCGATTTTATACTTTCCGCCTGCATACGGTTTAATGTATAAACCATTACCTATATGAGTAGGCTCATACTTGTTGGACTTTCATTCGCGAACGGTTTTTATCATATTGGTAACACCACCGGACAGCGAACCAAGCGCCGACAACCCCGCCATTATAGGTAATAGAGCGAGCTTACCGCCCGTCTTAGGTATGGGTATGATCCGAGGTGTTTGGTTTTTCTTAGTGTTTTTACGAGAGACCTTTTTAGCCGCCATGATACATTTTCGGCTTAATTTCACCAAGTCTTTCTCTCCTTTATTTTTTTTCAATATATTTTTAGCCGCCTTGACGGCCGCCTTAAATCCACACCCACTACCTATTTTACTTTTTGTCTTCATCGCAGTGGTCACTCCCCAAGCCGCTGCTCTTTCACCCAATGAAGAATCCCACGCTTTTACTCTATCCCACGCCTTGTTCTCCAATATAGAGTCTGCTCTCTGACGATCGCTCAGCTTGTTGCTAGCTTCGTATGCGATATCATGATCTTTGCAATACGAGTCTAAGGGGTTAATACCCTGATCGCCTCTGGCCAATCGTTCTTTCAAACGTGTACCCGGTCCGCAGTATTGATAACCTATATAAGCATAATATAGTAATACTCAATGTACATATATATATATATATATATATATATATATAGTTATAGCATGATTATTACCCGGTATGTGGAGCTCAATCGGAATTTTATTTATAAGAGAGTTGATCAGACCACCCCCGCTATTCCTGTTGTTTCGTCGGACGGGTGACATTGTGTAATGATCACTTTATCATTGTTACGCTAATATTTATAATATAACAATAAATAAACAAATAATGCGTTTCATAGAGCAAGATGTTAAACTCTCGGTCGAAAACGTTGATCCGCATTGTCCGACAGCAGAACGGTGTTCGAGACACGGCATTCTTTTACCGAATACAATACGCGCGCTTATCGTCGGCCCTTCTGGTTGTGGCAAGACTAATTTGTTTTCGCACTACTCACCAACGTTAACGGGATACGGTTTCATAACGTGTATATATACTCGAAGACACTGGATCAGCCAAAGTATAAAGTGCTATGTGATATTTTAAAAAGTGTACAGGAGGTCAAGTTGTTTACATTTTATAACAATGAACAAGTTATCCCACCTGAACGGGCCCTACCTAACTCGGTATTCATTTTCGACGATGTTATATGTGAAAACCAAAATATCGTACGATCGTATTTCTCCCCGCCGACGCCATAACCTGATCGACGTGTGCTACTTGGCGCAATCTTTTGCCCGCGTGCCCAAACAGCTGCTGCGCGACAATAGTAATTTCATAATATTATTTAAACAAGACGAGACTAATTTAAAACACGTGTACATGGATCACTGTTCGGGTGATATGAAGTATTCGGATTTCAAAGATTTTTGCTCATCGTGTTGGCGACGCGGTAGATTCGAGTTTGTCGTCATTAGCAAAGACTGCGAGCGTGATAATGGCCGTTACCGGCACGGGTTCGATACGTTTGTTGTTATATAAATCGATGTCACGCTCGTGTTAGACTCATTAGCGGTAATCATGTCTAACGAAATTAAACTAATATCCGAACTGGCCGTGGCTAAAGAAAATATAAGACAAAAATATATCGCATTAAAACAGGGTGATGCCGATACCACTTCGTTTGTATCACAAACGCTCAAACCTATTATTGAACCGTTGAAGGACATTCAAAAGAGTAGCAGCTACTTTCGACGTGAAGACGCACCACTGGTCGCGCATGGAGAAACAGTCCCAGATAATTTAGATAGTACCAGGATAATAGAAGGAGGAGGAGAAGACGATAGTATTTACGAAGACGCTGATAGCTGGTTTCAATCTCAAACCCGGGATAGAACGTATGGCCCGAAAAAACTCGATGACGGTAGTTATAAACTAGGTGGTCATGAGATAAAATTGACTGAGAGTGATATTATTGTCGGAGAAGTTACGTACCCGAGGACGAGAGGTCTTACCACGTTAATATTTTCAAAATATCCCTCAGCATACGACCAGGCGGATTTAGATACGTATAAATCGATACTGGAACAAACATCGGCACATTTGACCGCGGGCGGATCGAAAATTAAAAAAAGTGCCAGTAATAAGTTTAGAAACATTATTACGCAGTTGTTCCCCTCGGGCGGTGGGCTTTCGATGAAATTACAACGACATAATTTAGTTTATTGGGACGATCCAAACGAGTTGGTCGATAGACTGAGACTTCTACTGGCCTCTAAAGCAGCGGGGAACACAGGGGTTTCCAACGAGATACTATCGATTTTCGAGGAATTGCTCGAGGCGGGGGTGATAAAAAGAATACCGAATGTCTAAGCGCGAGATAGCGTTTGAGTTGCATCAACCGTCTAGAAAAAATTATAATAAACGCGCGGTCAATGTGTATGGGAAAAATGATCTGTGGCAGGCGGATTTAGTGGAGATGATTCCTTATTCGAGGGAGAATAAAGGTTATAAATACATTTTATGTGTAATCGACTGTTTTACGAAATACGCTTGGGCTCGTCCGTTAAAAACAAAAACCGCCGCCGAAGTCGCTAATGTGATGTCGAAAATATTAATTAACCGATCACCGAAATTATTGCAGCTCGATAACGGTAAAGAGTTTTACAACAGAGTGTTTGACGCGTTAATGACGAAACATCGAATCAAGAAATATTCGAGGTACAGTGTCACCAAAGCGTGTATCGTAGAACGATTTAATAGGACATTAAAAGATAAAATGTTTAGAGAATTTACGGCCAGAGGCGATCATAATTGGATTTCTATTTTACCAACGTTAATGAGTAATTATAATGAAATTTACGTTCACCGAACAATAGGAATGACTCCTCTGCAGGCCGACGAAAATCCATCGGCCGTCGTGTTGAAACAACGTGACATTCCCGATAAACGTATTGCTTTTAAAATAGGTGATAAGGTCCGCGTTAGCACGCAGAAAGGGGTTTTCACAAAGGGTTACTTGCCCAACTGGTCTGCAGAGATATTCTCCGTTGTCAAAATAAATAAAACACGACCGCCAACGTATAATCTAAATGATTATACGGGTAAACCGATTGCAGGCTGTTTTTATCCCGAAGAAATATCTAAAACACTCTACCCAAACGATTATTTAATCGAGAAAATCATACGGAGAAAAGGTGATCGATTATTTGTCAAGTGGCTCGGTTTCGATCACACTCATAATTCTTGGATAAATAAACCTGATATTAAAGTTTAACGACATTTACGGCTTGAAGATGGACGTGTTCGGTAGCACACCGAGTAGAAAGCTAAACAAACTAATCGAAGATGTCAATCTTAATTTTGAAAACAAATTAAGTATACACAACACCTTGATTGACGACAATTCGGAAAAAATCAATAATATCATCCAAAACGTACAAGTCTTGGAGGATAAAATAAGACTGTTGGAGACATCGTGTGTAAGAAAAGAACTGAAATCTGAACAACAAAACACATAAGTCGAATATAAAAGCGGACGCTATCAAAAATATAAGCTCAGTATATTTTTTAACAATGGACTGGGAAGACGCGCCGGCATTTCTTGCGACTCCGCTTCCTGTGAGATTGTATAATTATTATCGAGATATTAAACAGCTTTTTAAGGACGGATCTGAGCGTCAAAAGCTGATTGAAAAAAATACAGGAAGTATCGCAAGACTCGAGATTAATTTAGTTAATTTAAACGAAGCTGTTTCTAAATTATCAGCTCGTGTAGATGACATCAATCATACCAAATAAACAATTATCCATTAAACGCTAATTAAAAATGGATACGTCAGGTATGGTCTTATCATCGGAGGCGGCGATCGTAGACGTAGAGTGCATTCTCGCGATAAACAACAAGTATTTGATTAAAGAGTTGTCTGTCATAGACACTAGCAGTTGGGCCACACAGCATTGGATATTCAAACACTCGTGTAAGACTCAAAACGCCAAGAGTCGTAGTGTGAACAGATGGTTGGAACGCCATTATCACCGTCTCTCTCTCGATTACGGTGATGTCGAGTACGAAGAGATCGGTCGGATTTTAAACTCGTTAAAATTCGAGCGTATATACGTGAAGGGTGAACAAAAGCAAAAACTGATTAGCGATTTCATCCCACACGTTCAAGTGTCGAACCTGGAAGAGTGGGGATGTCCACAGTTGGATCAGCTGTGTTCCGCTGACGGCACCGCGACATTACCGCTTTGTATATTTCACAGAGACATGAATCCTAAGCACTGCACCTTCCATAAGGTGTTTGCATTACGCAAATGGTTTAATGATTTATTAAGTTCGAACTCTTTTGCGAAAGCGAGAGTGTAAATTAAAATATTATTATTATTGTTATTACTACTAAACACCGTTGTTGACCAGTTAATCGTAATATGTCTTTATTTACCGTCGTTTGTTTAATAGTTTTCTTTTCTATCCCCTGTTAATTGATATTGTATTCGGAAGCAGTTAATTATAACGTTAGCTGTTATTGTCGTTAAAGACTATTAATATAAATTTTATATTATAATTATTGTTAGCCAGCTAATTTTAGTCGCATTGAATAATAAAATATTATTTCATTTCATTTACCAACTGTTTTTTTTTTTTTTTTAGCCGGATTCGAGAAAACCTTTATTTTCTAAAATTATAGCATAAGCATCGATTAGTGAATCGTTTTAGAAACATTACATAATGACGTTAGTAAAGTGTTATTTAACTTTGTTGTTACGTGGAGGCCCGACGACCTTCCTCAATACTGTGATTTCTAATCGCTATCGTGTAATTGTAAACAATGATATTATAACGCTATTAAAGATTGGATATTATGGTTAAAAGATAATTGATGCGTGTTGCCCAGGGCGATATATATTTATTTTTTCAAAATATATTTTAATGTAAACCTTACACAATATATTCACATAAAGATTTTTCTTTGTAAATGGATCTTTTTCCGTAAATAAAGAATATAATAAATAATATAGTATAAATAAAAAAACAACACCTGTTAATCAATTATTGTATTAGCTACTCGTATTGTATAATATAATTAATGTTTTGATAATTTATCACAGCTCGATGCCGGAATAACATTGAGTGAGTGATTTGTAAAGTAGTAATTAACCAAACTCGGGTTAGTACTAGTAGTAGTAATAGTTGCGTTTACTAAATAAAATAAAATTGCTTATGTTTTACAAAAAATAATAATAATAACTAACAGTACAATATTTTCTTAAATTTATTTACATTTTAAAATATAATCAAGTATTATAGTGACCATGTGCACTCGTAAGAATATTATTCTCATGGACAACACGTTTATCGTCAAAACTATCTAGTGTTAATTTATTAGTCCGTATAGTTTTAACATTATGTTTATACGAACGAATGGAAACGTTATCTCTACACATGGTATCCTCCTTAATATGTTGTTTATCTTCTTCATCATCCTCACTGTCGGACTCCATCAAACACCGCTTATGGTCCTCGAAGGAGAGATGATTTTTAACAACGTGACGACGTATTCCTTTAGATTTGATGCTTGTTTTACCCTCTAGTATATACGCGTATGATTTAGCACGGAGTGCTATAAACTCGTACATGGTACCCCCCCTTTGTTTCATCAGTAAAGAAACCCGGAATCTTTTTGCGTTCAAGGGTAAAACACGGATGATCTGACGGCAGGTTACTCGTGTCCATCCGATTAAACAGCTCGGGTGATGTGAATAGGTCTTGGTAAAAGTCCTCCGTCTTTACGTGATAGACCAGTGAGTCTTAAATAATATATAAGCTTACATACACACACATACATATACATGAGAGACAATAGTTTATTTACGTAAACGATTACCTGTATCGGTATACATCAACTCGATGTCTTGCTTATAGTGTTTCTTCATTACGTTATAATGATAATCGTACATTAAGTGTTTGCTCAAATCGAGGACCGCCTGACCCACGTAAATGGGTTTACAGAACTCGATCGTTTTTTTGTGTAGGGATACTAATGCAAGATTTTCATTATAACTAACACAGTCTTTGAAAGTAGGAAGCTTGATTAGTTTTAGCATGCGCTCGGGGGAACTGACCAACTCCATTTTTTGCCGTTTCCGCATTGACTCCATGGTTTTACCTGAAATAATATCAATTAGCATATATAAGTAAATTGAGATAATGTAAATTATCGTTTACAAGTTAATGAAAAATGTATTATAATACATACCGAACATAGCGTTATTCATGAGTTTGAAAAAGTCTTTCTCAAACTCATTGCGGGCTTTCTGTCGCATCTCGGTATTGAGTTTAATGTACGGAGCCAAAAACGGTCGTTGTCTGAATTCTAAGACACGGTGAACCTAAGGAAATAATAATAATAATAATAATAATAATAATAATTAAAGACAATTGAATTACCTTGTTCACTATTAACCCGTTGGCGATGGCTTGCTTAAGATTAACATAATGCACTACATATTTATATTTTGTCTCCAAGGTAGCCATCAGTTTTTTAACGGTAGAGCCACGTGGTACACTGGCGTGAGGTAGAAAAGGTATATCATTGTGTGCATCATGGAGCTCCCTCGGATACGATACGTCGACTTCATACAACCTACCGACGTCATCGGTTTCATGCATGTAATCGAGTTGAGCTAAAGCGACTTCGGGATTTCCCTCGAACCACTTGAATCCACCGCACGGCATGTACTGACTCATGGCCCAGCCATATAAATTATTACCTGAAATTCAAAAAAAAAAATATAAATAAAATATCTCGATAGTCTCGAATAAAAATGAATATAATTACAGTCTTGGTAGATGATCCATGTTTTAACTAGATCATCATCGAATCCGGGTGTTTTCGCGTTGTTCGCGCGGGCATAGCGCTTGCACGCCTGCACCAGTCCGCCCCGTATACCCGCCTCGATCATCAATAATTGGTCGTAGTCATTGACCAAATCTAGCTCGATGCGAGTGTATTTCTGCATACAATCAAATGTGAATCCCGGCGCCGTATAATAATAGGCTGGGTCGAGAGAATATGTCGAAATACAAACGCGTCGGAAATTTTCAAAAACATCAGCCAACAATAACACATCGATCTTGAGATACAAGTCGCTGTAATCGCCCAGTGTGCGACAGCCAAAGTGCTCCCACACACGTTGAGCATGCTCGTAGTTTTTGGGTTTGATGTGTGATTCTTTGAGCGTGCTATAAAAATCCTTACAGGCGGGCAACGCCGTCTCAGATAATTTTGACCAGTCATCGGTATAGTCGTATGGGTAAACCCCTTTACGCGTGACTAGAGCCATGTCCTCGGAAGAGAACACTTTACTCGTCTCACCGAACTTTGCGTAGTCCTCGCTAATGAGGTTCTTCGCCAAAGTGGCCAGTTTCGACGCCATGAACCTATACGAATCGACAAACCTAATAGCGAAATGCGTGTCTATATATTTAGAGAACGAAATAAAATTCTCCTCGCTATTAGGGATGACTGAAATACGATGCTCGTCGTAGCCTAGTTCGGTTACTATGAAATGAGCATCGTATCGCGACAGATTGTGTAAGAAACACGGTACAAAGTTCGGTGTCTTCAACTTTAAGTTACAGGTATTACAGAGAGTTTTCAAGAATGTACCTCCGATGTGATCGTAGTGAGCAGTCCGTTGGTTACTATCAGTGAAGGCAGTCTCACACAATTGACAATGGGTAGTTTTCTCGTGAGCGGCCCGCTGTTCCTCACTCATCACAATCGCGACGTTAGTAGTCTTGAGGAGATCATAGATTCTCCCCACCACACCGACCACCGATAAAACAAAGTGTTTGGCCACCTCATCTTCAGCGGCGGATCCCCGGTAAATTACCGGTACACGAGGAATGTTAAACCGTTCGAGTAACTCGATAGGTACGTGGTCGGCCGCTTTGACGAGAAACGCGTAGCTCATCGGGCGATGCTCATGAAAAGCGTTAGTGTACAGTCCGTGTTGTTGATTGATCGGCTTCAGGAGAGCCTCAAAATCGGCGTAAATGACAAAAGGAAGGTTCTGCGTTTTACACCAGCCTTCGAATTTGATGGTCTCTCCCTCCCGCGGCATTATCGGTAATATCGGTTTGTACTCGCCACACAATTTCACGTGCGCCTCGAGGGCCTCCTTACCGCACAATTTATATTTTTTCGGTCGGTCGTCGAAACTGGTGAAGCATCGTTTACATGTGTGTATACGGTGATCACGCAAATTGTTTTGCGTGCCAACGAGCCGGGAAAAATTAGCAATGTACGCGTAATGAGTTTTCCCCGAATCCAACATATCGTCGATGAGTAAAAGATCAAAATGATTGTTCTTCTCCTCATCGGTGACACGTATCGGATACACGGCATCGCGTGTCGTAGACTTTTTATTTTTGCTCACCGCGTACACGTTGACAGACGTGCCGAGGTTACATCGTTCGAATAAAACGATCTCCGACACGGGTGTGGGTACTGACAACGAAGAAAAGTCATAACGGTATTCCTCATTGCGATAATTTTCCCCGACTCGGTTGCTATTATCATGTGCAACGTGTTTCGCCAGGATCGCCCACTTAAAACATTGTTGGTCAATGTTTTGAGGGTTTATAACGGCCCGCCGAGAAATTATATTTTTAGGCAGCTCTATGTACGATGTACCGACCAGCGGTATGTACTCGTACACACCCAACAGCATACCGTCAATGCGCGATAAGGTGAATCCACTCCCTTTACCCGTGTAAACGTCCTCCTCGGCAAGAATAGTAGAAAAGTCCTCGTCCACCATCGCTACGATATCACTATGGGTAAACACATCCCTCGCCGACGTTTTAAACGCCCTGTTCTCGATAGATGTTTCTACACTCGGAATAACGTAGGTGGCTTCCAATTTAAGATTATACTTAATCGGGTGATCGCGCACGCTTTCGCGTAATTTTTCTATCAATTCCGATTTTATAGAGTTAAGAAAAGCGTTGTAACTGATGCTGTTCTCAACGTTTTTCCTATAATACCACACTACCGAACGGCGTAGTGAGGAATCGACCTCTATAAAGCCGGTCGTGTTCACCGATTGCATACGACCCGCTTTTCTCTTTATAATATTCCTGGCCGACAGAGAGCGTTTCCGCGCTGCAGAGACACCTACATTCATTGTAGTGACGTTAACAACAGGGGTGGGGGGTGATCTCGAACTAGTTGACGGTGTGGGATGATTCACAACGGGTGAACTCGTAGTAGCACCTGACCACACTGGAAAACCCATTGTCTTATTATACTCGACTCCATGTTTAATTAAACCTATTAATTGTAATAACTATTAATAATACTCAAACAGTGATAAAAAATTACATACCATGTTTTTTTTGAATGTGAGTAGACAGATTATATCGACGAGTAAACGGTTGCGAGCAAACACCGCAAGTAAATTGAAAACCTTCATGACTCTTTTGATGACGTAGGAGGTTTGACTGTGTTGTAAACAATTTCATACATTTATCGCAATTAAACATTTTTTCAGTTTATGAAAAAAAGCACAGAGACGGAAAAAATAGTGAAATTAGATAGCAGTGACACGATGTTAAATCCTTATGAAAACTAAAAACACTATGACCCTCTTGAATAAATTAACGCTATTTTATACCATTTGGTTTTCTCAGACAACGTGTTGTTGTTGTTGTTTGAAACGCATTCTCCAAAAACAATACATTAGCTTAATTTACAATGGAGAAAATAGGCTACGATTATTTTTATACCTGTGTTTGTTTTAGTAGCAATATAATATTAGTGTGATCCAATGTCAATTAGTGTGTGATTAACTACTGGTGTTTATATGTATTCCTTCATTACATAAATTTTATTGGTTATTATCCATTTTAATGAAATTTGAAGACTTATATACTCTTCACTCAAAAACCATTATTCGAGGCTCATAATTTAGATAATAGCCTATTGGCATTGAAGCTCCTCGTAAACACTTTCGGTAAAATATCGAGAGTTGCTAAAAATCTGTTTTTAATGCACGATCGAAAACGTACTAATTGATTATTGAGTCAAACACTTATATACCCCAGGTGCTAATTACCTTGTTTACATAATTGCACAATAATATGAAATTAGCTCGAGGGCTTAATGCTATATCACTTTCTAATTGAATACGAATTACGTGTTAATTGTTATAATGTCATACAAATCGGACAATAGTATAGCTAAAGATGATACACGGCGGCGGCGCGTGAACGGTCTTAAATATAATCAAATATAGTCAAAGTATCGGTCAACCCATTAGACACTCGGGTAGAGGGGAGGGGGTATATGACTCGGAGAGTCCTGAGGATATGAGACCATACGGCACGAGTTCATACCGGAGGGGGTTTAGAAACATTACCATATAGTAACCCGGAAGCTGGAAGGTTCTGAGATGGTGATCTTATACAATTCACAACGTAGACGACAAGGATGACAAAGTCAGGCGGGGGCGGGGGGTTAGATAACGCTGGTCTTATTACACACATTTAGTATATGTTTAGAGGAGAGGAGGGGTAAAAATCATCTCCTCAATGTTCAAGACTTAGAGGAGAGCATCAAAGATTAGAGCAGAGGAGGCTGGGATAAATCACATCGTCAACGTTGACGATAATCGAATACGACGGCGGATTATCAGGAGTGGGAGGGTCAGCATCAATTAACCAATTAGCATCAATTAACCAATTAGTAGTAATTAGCACCAATTAGTAGTAATTAGCACCAATTAGTAGTAATTAGTGACCAATTAGTAACCAATTAGTGATGGGCGGGGTAGCCTGGATTTACCTGGATTTGCGGGGGATACAGAACCGGCCATTTTACCCTACTGTTTCAATTTATAGATTATAGATACTTGTTGAGAATTGTTGTTGAAGTTAATGTGTACCTATTCATTATTATTTTTTCAGGAATTTTAACCAATATGAGAAAAGGACAATTCATTGTATATTTGTTTCTTTTACATAAATTTTTATCAATAATTAATATTTTAACAAACAAATTGCAAGAAAAATCTTCGACCCTGGGAAATTCTGAAATTATTATTAAATCTGTAATCAAATCCTTAGAGGATTATAAAACCATTGCATGTTTTGCTGAAATTTGGTTGGATATAAATAAATTTGCAACAGTCAATAATATATCTATTGAAAATCCATGCCAAGGTATACCTAATTAACTGATTACTAAACTATGTTATTGCTTAATAACTATTGTTAATTGATGTATTAATTATATTTAATTTAAAATTTAGGAAATAAAAGAAAAAGGAAAGAACCAAATGATCTTAAAAATTTCATTATCACTGCTAATAAATAAATGCTTTTAAAGTGCATATTATGTAGTTAGTAATGCGTATTTACTATTTAGTAGCTTTCCTTTTTAGTAGGTAATGTAGTAGTTAATGTATATTGAAGGTAATATTAATATTAGTAAGGGGGTGTGGGGGCAAAGCCCCCTCGGCTTATTTTGCAAAGAAAGATTTAAGCCCCCCCTAAAATTCAATCAAATCTCCGCCTATGATTAAAAAGTGTTGTCCTTTACTAAAATGTATGTTTTACATGTATGAAATACTTTTTAGTAAGATTATGTTTGTTTGTTGAATTTTATCTAACTGACTCCAATAAATGTGTTCACTAATTTAAACCCTGGTAGAGTGATGCTAGATAGTGGCCCCTAAATAATCTTTTGTCCTAGGGCTCAAAATATCTAGTTGCGGCACTGTACATCGAACATATAATGTTTCAACATAATAACTAAACAATAATTTAAAAAAAATTACCACATAGTTCAATATCATTCATGAATTCATCATCGGACTCCATGTTCATCAAAACTTCATCTAAATGAATAAGAATTTCTTCATCGCTAATTATTCGAGACATCGTTAGCTGATTTTTAGTTGTAAGTCGTAACTTAAAAAAAACTAAACCAATATAATAAAACTAAAATGGCAATAAGATTCCATTTAAAATCGTTTTCCAAGAGCAGGGAGTAATATCGTTGGTTTTAAATCGAAAATAATATTTCACAACATCGTGCGATGGGTCACCTGAGGCGCTCGGATATAACACCCATTACTCGTATATGTTATCGTCTTAAAAGTCAAAGAAAAACTTTTATTACGATTATATTTTTTGTTTTTCTTAGCTCATACTCTTATTGTGCTGATTGTGTACAGATTGTGTATTACAAATAAAGAAAAAAAAAAACATTTTTTGTTTTGAATTAGATTCTGAGTGAATCGGAGGATCCATTGGTTTTATAACGATTTATTTATTTGTTTTTTGTCAATGCATTTTTCGGGTACTAAACTTCGTCCAAAACTTATACTCTAAAACTGAATTATTACACTATAGTAAATATAACTCTGAACGTAGGATATATGAATATAGTCGGTTGATGACAATACTTTGATTAAACACAATTTTTTTTTTCGTGTAACTATGGTGATCACTGATCATATAACGATCGATGTATATTGTCTGTTTTAGTAAAAACACACTGCAGGGCAAATGACAAAACAAATTATTCATATTTTTAAAGTAAAAAAAAAACAAAATAATAACAATCATTGCATTCAATCAACCCACCTCCCCTCCACCCAACACCATCCCCAATATTGGAACCATACCGAGCCGGCCACCACTGGTTCAGCTGGGTATGGTTCGACCGCATACTCATAAATTTCTGGCATCCGTCCCTGTCCATTAATTTCCTGCTGCTGCTGCTGCAAACGTTGTTGCTGTTGATACTGCTTTTTCTGCTGCAACTGCTGCTGTTGCAACTGATGCTGGTGCTGCTGTTTCTGCTGCAACTGCTGCTGCTGCTGCTGCTGCCGCAACGGAGCGGCCGGTTCGCTCGGGACCCTGTAAGGTCTGGTCGCGCGAACTTTACCGTCACGGAGGTGGCCACGCACCTGAACCGGCACGTTCGGACCCGGCCGACTCGCGAATCCCGGCATTCGACGGTGCCGGAGGTACCGCGTGGAGGCGCACGGTCACCGCTCCCGACGGACGAACGGGCAGCCAACTGTTCCTTACGGTCCTTCCGGGCGGCGGGCTCGGCGCCGTTGCCGTTGCCTCCACCGACGTCCTCTGTCGACTCCCGAGTCCCGATCCGGTGTCTCGGTCGTCGACGGGATTTCTTCCGGGCGTCTTGCCGGGACGACTGGCGCGGGGGCCTGAAGTTCGATCGGGGCGGCGACGCGTCCTGCACCGCCGCTGCCGCCTCGAAAAATCCGACTAGGCCCGACCTGATGATGTCACCCTCGGGGCGACCATTTTCGGCGCGGCCACTGCTAGCGTCGCTGCTGCTGCTGCTGCTAATAGCCTCATTAGGTCCACCGAATAAAGCGATGAGTGCACGTACGCTAAGGCGCGGTGTACTCGATGACGCCATGACGTGATTCTCTGAATTTGACACGGCGAAAATATGGTTTCCGGCGTAGTTCAAACAAGTCTTGACTGTTTCAGATACGCGAAACGAACGACGTGAAATCTTCACGTCGCCGACACCACAACAAAATCCCGCGTGCATTTGAAGTTTATTGGTATGATTGAATCTCGGGTCTTATTATCCAATATTAAAAATGCTTTAAGAAAAAAAAATGATAACAATAAACATCATTGTAAAACCATAAGATCTTTCGTTCCACTCAGAATATAAATGTTATTCCATATGCCAGATAATTGTGATATACTCTGTATTATATTTGACAAACTTAATGTACTTATTTTTGGAAATATAACACTTTAGTCCAAATTATTTCGTCTCTAATAATTTATTTTTACTTTGTATATTTGTAGTTAGACTAAACAATACACAATTATTTAAAAACAATACATATTTATATTTACAGTTGATTCCAACTCTCTGTAAATAAGCTTATGTAGATCATAATAACTCATAATAACCAATCGCATAGTTTAAAAAATGTTAAGTATGTTTTGTACTAACAACACCTTAGCTGTGGGTATAATAGGTCTGGGGGAAGATTTATCACCCACATCACCTATCTAGGTGTGTTACATTTGAGAACGCTAAAAAAATGAAATATCCACGTAGATAAAATTGTTTTTTTCTTAATATTTTACTCTATTAATGTTTTAAATTACACGATAAAAAGTTCAATTGTATGCATTACGTATCGTTATTAAATTTTAGTGAAAAAATCTTTGTCGAACATTTTGTACATTATGCTAATTGACATTGAACAACCGGAAACATTCGATAAAAACACTAGAAATATATTTTAAAATACGTATTATCGTACGTAATTATCAACGAAATACGGATTATCATTTTACATTTCTAGTAATAGTAGTTTTAGTCAGGAACTAAAAACTAGGTTTCAAACCGTTGTTCTCGAACCCCGATCTTCTGAGGACCGGTGATTGACGGATGCAAATCATAAGGGAGCGTTCACGTAAGGACTAGTTAGACAATAATGTTCAGATAGCCGTTGCAGTGTCGAAATGGTTTGAATAAATTTAAAACCGTCATTACCATAATTCAAATACGTTTGAAAACTATTGTAACTTTAATCAAAATTGTTTTTTTTTTTTTTTAGCCTTTAGTAATAACTATTAAGCTCGACAAATTAAATTAAATAACAATATAGATATACAGATAATAAAATTAGAGATTAATATATACAATGAAAATAATAATATGAGACAGTTACATAGACAGCCCAGTCTCCAAAATAAAATCGATTGTTCAGCCCTGGAGTTCAGGAGGGAGTGGGTATCGAAGGAGGTGCTCCGTGCATCGATCTCCCTTTTAAGTTTGGTACGCTCCTGACCCAAAGAGGGACACTAAAAAATTAGATGCTTGAAGTCGCATGGACTAAAGGTGTCGTGAAATGTGCATAGAGGAGAATTATTGTTTAAGTTTAGTTTAAATGAGTGGTTGGGGAGGAGGGAATGGCCCACCCGAAGGCGATTTTGCCGTATGATATAGGACCTTGAAAGATCTAGGCCCTGAAACCATATTTTCACCCCAGGAATTTTATGTATCTTAGATTTAAATTTTGATGCAAAGTCTGCGGGAAGATTTGTCCAATATAGGGACCAGAGTTTGGAGACATGACGGATTAAGAGTGGGGTGAAATCGGTCCAAGGTAAACGTATTAATGACGGTAGGATATTAGTAGAAGTTTTTTTGACGAGTCTGTCAGCCATTTTGTTACCGTGAATGCCAACATGACTCGGAATCCAAATCAAAAATCAAAATTGTTAAATTTGTTTGTTTTTTCTAATCACCGCTGAAAGCTATTTCTTAAAAAAAGTTTTTAAATAAAACAAAAGTACATGGATTTGATACACGAATCCACGTTAAAGTTTTCAAGAAAGCAAATAAAAGTAATCGCAACTTATAGTGTCCGATAACATAATATGTATGTCATAATATTATTTGGTGGAAACACAATAGCCTAAAAACAATCGATGGAATTTAGAAATAAAATATTTTAAAACTGTGAGAAATGGGCGAAAAAAAGTGACGAAAAAGTTAATAATTTCATTTGAACCTTGCCTTCGTCTTTAAACTACAAGACTACTGGAACGTTTTGAAATACTCTCACATTTTTTCCCGTTTCTCATTTCCGAGAGGTCCAATTGGTCGAGAACTTTTGAAACCAATACATTTTGAAAATTAAACTTCTAGTAGTCTCGTGTTGTCTTTTGGATTTATTTTCAATGTGGACCCCACGTAGACGAGGTTTTCAAAAAATATTTTTATTCAAAAGTAATTTTATATTTATATTACAACGTCACAGGGGCGTATTTAAGGGGGTCGGAAACTGGGGGGGGGGCTTCATCCCCCCCCCCGAAATCCAGAAATTGTTTATAAAGTCTGCTTATTGTGTCTTATCAGATGTAAGTCGTAAAAGTTAAATATAATTTTATAAAAAATTATTATTAACAACGAACAAGTTATTCGTGTAATGTGTCTGACGATTTTGATCGTAACGAGTATACCTTTGAGTTCAGTTCAATAGGCTGAATTTGGGAATTTCAGTTGGAGAAAATACCACAGCCCCCCCACCCCCAAACAAATTTCTAAATACGCCCCTGCAACGTCATAATAGAGACGTCATTCTCTCGGACACCGCAAAGCGTATCCGATCGCATGCACACGACGCGTAAAATATATTATTATTAATTCATCACTTATCCGTTTTATTCGTAGTATACAATATTACGTAGAAAAGATGTACAGTAAAACTTTGAGCACAATCAGTAATTCGTAAAACAATAATATTAATAATAATTATAACAATAATCATATGTATGAATTAAAATTAAAATATCATGTAAAACTGTGTATAAAATAATAATAAAAATAATAATAATAATAAATAAATAAATAAATTATTATGACAGTAGAAATAATAATAATAATAATAATAATAATAATAATAATAATAATAATGGATAATATTAACGCGAATAATATATACACACTCGGGGGGGCGTGCACACATATTATATTATTCTCGCGTAGTCTTGAAGGCGCGGCGGACCCGAGGAAAGATCGTGTGTGTGTGTGTGTGTGTGTGTGTGTGTGATGATTATGCTGTTGATCGATCGTTTTTTTGACGTCGGGTGCGGATCGTCCCGGCGCGTCATACGGGAAGTACGGAGGAGCTGACGGCGTGACGGCGATACGACGGAGTCGTCGTGACGAAACGTCGTACCGTCACGACGTCGGCGGTCGGCGATTCGGTCCGCGGGCTGAGGATGCTGTGTGGGACGTGGTAGGCAGGGTTAGGTTCGTTCACAGGGCTTCGTCCCGCTGACCGGAGTCGTGCTGCACCGCGCCCGAAGCGACGGCCGGCGACGAGGCCGCGGACGACATGATCATCGGGCCGCCGCCGCCGCCGTTGGACCCTCCGTTGGCCGACCCTCCGCCGGCCGACCCCTTGACGTGCGCCCGGTACGCGGCCAGCTGCGGGTACGGCACCACGTCCGGCTGCGCGATGCTGCGCGCGTACGGCCCGCTGTTGTCGTAGCTGCCGAACGTGTCGGCGGCCGCGGGCGCCGCGTACTGGTGCGAGTGCGTGAGCACCGGCTGCTTGACGATCTCGTACGTGGTCTTGGAGCTGCCGTGGCCGCCGCCGCCGCTGAACAGCTTCTTGAACGCCACCAGCAGCGCCAGCGTCAGCGCGATCTTGCTCACCAGCAGCGCCTTGCCGGCCAACAGGGCCAGCCCCTTGTACGCCATGGCCAGCAGACCGCCCTTCAGCATCATCAGGTACACGTGCCCGCCCTTGTCCTTCTTCTTCTTGCGACCTGCGGAAAAAAAAACAAATAAATAAATAAAAAAGCTGGTAAGTGAGATTATGGTCCCTCTGGTACTCGGACAAGATATTGGTGAAGAGTGTATTAAGTTTTAAAGAAATGATGACTCATTTCTTTAGTATAAAACGATTCTGAGCAAAGCTTCAGTGTAATATAATATCTTATTTATATACTGTTTACGTATTTTTAGGTTATTTGTCTGATTTTTGGTGAGTTTTTTCGTTATTAAACCCTCATAAAATATTCAATTTTTAACTCGTTAGAAATTTTCTGTTACCAAAAGATTCGAAACATGTTTTTGTATCTATATTCCAAGTTTCATTGTGATCGGACACACCAAAAATGATTTATACAGATTTTAAGTTGAAAATTAACGTAAAAACAGTCGATATTCATATACGAATTTATATGAATTTGTTAAAACGTGTATAAAAAAAAATCCTGAGTCACAATTTTTGAATTTTTGTTAGGATAGTTAGGTAAGTATATGAGTAAGGTCATATTAAATTTTCAGAACTTTTTGTCAAATATTTAAAATTATATTAGATAAAAACTTTCAAACGATTTGGTAAATTAAAAATTTTATATTTAAGTCAAAAGTGCTCTAATTGTTCTGAAAATGTTGTCTAATATAAAAATGTAGGTATTTTATATTGGGTAAAAATTTCAAGTTTCTAGCTTCAATACTTTTTGATTAATGACTAAATAACTAAAATCTGAACAGTGAAAATCTCGTTTACGGCGGATTTTACCGTTTTTACTCAGTTTTTCGATCGTTTTTCTTGATTCCTGGAAAAACTATGGAGATTTTGGAAAAATGACCTCTCTAAAGTACCATCTCAGTTTAATTTTGAATCTAAAAAGTTGCTGGACGAAACTTTTGGACAAGGATTTCGATACGAAAAAGTTTTTACAGAAAAAAAAAATAATAAAATAAAATAAACATCATTGTAAAACCATAAGATTCTTCGCTTCACTCAGAATCTAAAAAATACGCGTGGCACTCGGGGACTGCCGCGGTAAACCTATTGCGTAGCGTTCTCATCAACTCAAGAAGCACCAATTTTTTTTTTACGTGCGTTCGTGTAATTCGATGTAAAAATAATAAATTTCGTCAAAATGCAAATTTTAAACGCTTGTAAAAAAATATCGTGACTAACGATTTTCGACATTTTTTCATCGTCGGTAGAAATACGTACGAGTATTATATTGTATTAAATTTTCAGCTCTTAATATCCAAAGTTTAAAATTTTACGAAACAAAAACTTCCAAAAAATTAGAAATTTTCAATATTTTCAAAGTTCTAAATATAAGTCAAAAGTTGTTAAATCTTTTTGAAATTTTAATTGAGTATGCGCGTGACTTTTATGATTAGTCAGTAAAATTTTCAAGTTCCTAGGTTTATTATTGATGGAGTTATGGCTAAAAAACTAAAATGGATTTCACGAAAATCGAGAATACGGCATTTTCCCCGGTTTTTTGTCAATTGTTCGGTAGTTATCGCCCACGCTTGGAAAAACTATTGAGAAATTCGAAAAATGAGCTCTCAAAAGTACCATCTTAAAAAATTTCCGTTTTCAAAAGTGGCTGGATGCAACTTTGGGACCAGTATTTCGATAAAAAAAAAAGTGTCTCCATACATAAAAAAAAAAAAATGCGTGTTAGGTTTTTTTCGATACGGAATTTCTTGATTCGGTCGCCGCGCTCAAAGCCCGCGATAAAAGCTATGCAATAGCTTAAAAACGATTGTCAACGGATGATATATTTATTATTTAAAATTTTAACATTGGAAATAATTCGTAAACGATATACTATGTTCGACGATAACGCCACTCAAAAATACAATGTCAAACATCACGTTTTTATCAAATTCATGATAATATATTTATTGGCTATTTCAGTTTTGATTTTTCACATCGATTAATCTCGTGGCCATTTTAAAATCGTTTCTAAAGATATATAATTGACGAGTCTTAAATCGGTCGAAGCAGTGGCGCCGATCCCTATGTCTAGGTATTGCAGTTATAATATCTGTTAAGGGTGGGTGAGTGGTTGGATTTGGTAAGGCTTCGAAACACACTAGGTTAGATCCACTCGAGGGGAGGAAAAAAATGAGGGACAGTTGCTCAATCTATTGTGGTTTGGTGGATGAGTACTTGCTTTGAAGGTACGCTCATACTGCTTTGAAATATCTCTAAAAACTAACTTCGGCGCCACGGGATCGAAGTATAATGATGTATTAATTAAAATTTTCATAAATTACGTGTACCGCTTTTTATCGTTGTTTAGAGAATGTTTCAGCGATATTCCAAAAATAATTAACATCGAGTGTTTTGAATGTTTTAAAACAGTATAAATCCACGTTCTAATTATCCACGACAGATGATTATATCGTGAATGACATTATATCACAAATTGCGTTAGAATATTGAAATTATTTTAAACGATATAAAATCACTCATCTGTACCGACTATAATTATTAATGTAACTCCGTCAAACTGCTTTTAAATAATGCCACATAAATCGTAATATTGCGTTTATTTATTTGTTTATAAAACAATATATATATTCATGGAATAGTAGTTTCGTTACTGATTTTTATTCAACGTGTATAAATAGAATTATTCAACTATTTTTTTTCTACCGTGAATGCTACCTGATGATTTAATTTTACACGGCAATTAGGAATAACAAAGCAAAAACAAGAACATTCATTGTTGCCTGCACACACTATTCGGTACGTGATCTATCGATCTTCCATCGCTTGTTGATTATCTACAACACTATTGAAACGCAGAATTTCAATATCCTAAAATACTGTGATATTGTCCAGAATATTAGAATATTAGGCCTAATATAATACATACATACATACATATATATATATATATATATATATATATATATATATATATATATATATATATATATATATATATATATATACTAGCTGAATGTACCCGGCTTCGCCCGAGTGAAAAATATTTGTATATCACCATACACCTCCCCGTCACCGTACTCGTCCACATCCAATTCCCGTCCCCGTCTATAATATCTTATAATTATTTTACTTTAATATTTGTGTATCCCCGTTTTCATCTCCATACACCTCCTCGTCACTGAATTCGTCCTCGTTCCTTTCCCGTCCCCAATTCCAACTATATATCTCGCCAATCTATACATATAATTTTTCATAAAATGGTCCGCGTTATATGTATATTTTTCGTAACCAATGGCGACCCTATTAAATCAAACAAATATTCTAAATACCCGTTAGGTTAGGTTAGCTAAATTAACTATTTTATGCTCATTTTTACCCTTTAAAATGCGAATTTCGAAAAATCCTTTCTTAGTGCGCCTACACATAGTAATAAGTACATTAACTGAAAATTTCGAATAAATCGGTTCGGTAGTTTTGGCTAGGCGATGATGAATCACCCAGGACAAGTCTTTTTATATATACAGATATATATATATATATATATATATATATATATAATATATAATATAGATTATAAGATATTAGGCCTAATACCCGGGTAACAGAATACCTAGGGTGATAAATCGACGGGGTGGTCTGCGTTAGGACGAATTTTCTTTTTACGCACATAATAAAAGTAATGTGTTTGGGCGAGTTTCTTATGATGTTTTTGAGCGAGACAATATAAAAGATTAAATTGTAATGATTAAGGTAAAAATATTATTCTATAGGGAATTGTATATCAACCAAAATATGGCCCAGTCTTATTGCAGGTCAGCAACTAGTATAAATCTATCATATTTTCAAATATCAGTTTGCTTGAAAACGTGAAGTTGTATTGTAGTGTTATTAGTGAGTTGATGTCAAATATGGATCTTGAAATTGGTTATATTTTTAATACAAAACGAAATAAACGATGCATTTCAATTGAAAATTATGTTTTTAGTGAATCTAACCACTTGAAAAACGGGTCTTTTCGTTTTCGGTGTACTAACAGAAAATGTACTGAGAGTGTTTTAGTGAATTCTACCATTGATAAAATATTATCTTTTTCAAATAACAATACACATAATCACGAACCCGCTGGTTAGTTCTAACACACATAACTGATCATAATTTAGCCGTTCAGTGTGTTGGAACTGCCGTCAAAAGTAAAGCCGAAGAAGACTTACACGCAATATCAAAATACAAGATGATACGTGAGGAAATTCAAGACACTAATCTCGTTTTAAGTATAGGTAATAGTTCATAACGACTTTAAATTATTGAGAGAATCGGCCTATAGGATTCGCCTAAACACATTACAATGTTTTAAGATCACTCGCCCAAACGCGTTGTGCCAAATTGCCCGAAAACATTGCAATTTTTAAAAATTCGCCCAAACGCATCAAGCCCAATCGACGGAATATTGTACTCCGGATAGGAGAGGACGTAAAATCACTCAGCGTAATATCATTGTTTCTAATCGCAACGGGGGGGGGGGCGATTGTAAACACGACACGTGGTCGTTTTTCGCAATATTAGTAAAAACGTATTTTCGATCGCGAACACGCGAACGTCACATTACCAGTGAGGTACACACCGTCATCGAGGTCCCTGGATTCGTCGAACGCCTGCGGCATGGACAGCTGCAGCGATCTGGACCGGGCGAACCGGGACAGTTTTTCGTACAGCAACGAGTCGACTTGTTTGCCGAAATCGGCCGAGTTCTCCGGTATCACGTTCTCGGCCACCTCGCCGTTGTCGCCGCCCAGCGATCTACCGTTAGGTTCCGATTTTTTCACCAGAGATATACCTGCAACACGCGTTATCGACGCAACAATGGGCCATCATCTCACAATCGCGATTTCTATTCGCCTTTTTTGTTTTTTTCTTTTAAACACCTACGACGTTTACGCCGTTTTCTATTTCGATCACAATTATTAATCGTTTGCATAACGGATCAACGAACGCGATCGCACGGGTGGGTATTTAAACTACGCCGCCGGACGCCGGACACAAAAAAGTGAAAACTCTAGAACGACGACGCGCGTGAAATCGAATTCACCACCTAACTGTTTAACGTCGACGGAGTCGTTGCGAAAAGAAAATATTACGAAAAGTAAATCGAGACGGCGACAGTTTGTGGACGGAAACGGTTTGTTTTGTTTTTACGTGAAAAATAAAAAAAAAAAATCAAATAACACACGACGACTGGAGAAGGCGTACGCGCACGAGTCGATTTTTCTATTAACCGTCTCGGATATTAGTATAATGACGACGCGAGAGGGAATGCCGACGATAAAA
This sequence comes from Therioaphis trifolii, assembly GCA_027580255.1. NCBI lineage: Eukaryota > Metazoa > Arthropoda > Insecta > Hemiptera > Aphididae > Therioaphis > Therioaphis trifolii. Next base: position 34,037,082 of record CM050410.1, on the reverse strand, counting down.
ACCGGGCGGACGGAAAATTAACGTCGCCGGTGAATCGTGGTTTAGGGCACGTGTACGGAGACTGTGACAAATTGGACAAACGTCCACGTGATTATGTCGTTCGACGAAAATCACCGTTTTTCGGTCGGTTTTTCGACCGATTTTAAATAATAATTATGCAAACAATATCGGGGGAACAACAAAAGTTTTATCGGATCGAACACGGTAGCAGCGTGGACCGGCGGCGCGTTCGCGACCTCACGTCGTCGTGACACACATTGTTAGGATCGTGCGTGATTATTGCGCGGAAGGTCCCTTTTCGTTCCGATCGCCGTCATTGTGTCACTATAATTGAATTTTACTCGAAAAATCGTTCGCGGAGTAAACGTCGACACGCACACGATTCGTGCCGCGGGCTTTTGAGTTTCAACGCGTCGCGTTCGGATTGAAGGATAAAAAGTCAAAACGTGTTATTGCTGAAAATGTCGAATTTCAGAAAACACATTTTAAAAATAACACGAAAAGTCTATTTTTAAATTAAATTCAACTCGATATAGGTACATTATGAGTAGTTTTTTTTTTTTAATATTAATCTTTGATTTTGATGCAAAACGTACTATTTCCGGAAATAATACATATTTTTTAGAAAAAATTAAGGTTGGAAATACCACGTTTTGAAAAAACTCCAACTTTTTTAGCCTTATGTTACACCTTAAAAAATTGACATGAAAAAAAAAATAAAGACAAAAATGAACTCCTTGATTGTTTTACCATACGAATCAATATATTTATCACGATTTCGTCAATTTTGGCAATAACACGTTTTGACTTGTTACCCTTCAACTGCTCGTGAACGTTTTTCCGTTGCGTTTGATGTCGAACGATAAAAAAAAAAAAAAAACGGAAAATAAGTAAACCGAACCGAACAAAGCGGATCTGTAGCGTTCGCGCGTTAATACGGTGTTTTAATAATTTCCTACAAGGATCGCGGATGAGTAAAGTAACAATAACAATAATAATAATAACATGTACATAAAAAAAAAAAAACAAAAAAACAAAAAAAAAAACGTTGTTGCTTCGGATTCACGGCCGAAAAGATTTTCGGAACCACTGAAGTAAACGATTTAATTATCGTGGGATACACTCCTCGGATCGGACGGACGCGTTGCGTTCCGTCACAGTTCTTAAATTTTAGACGTGAATGAAAAAAAAAAAAACAAAACACTAGCAAACGTATTATCGGAAGACACGAATTACCGTCGGCGATTTGTATGTTCTCCATCTGAATGGCCCGGTCCAGCATCCTCAGCGCTCGGCCCTTCAGGCACACGACCATTTCCTGCTGATCCGAACACTGTCTGTACGCGTTGAACATCATCCGGAACCCGGACACTTCGGTCGTCGGCGGTGGCGCTTCCGAGCTGGCCGTCCATATCGTGCAGCCCAAGAGCGTTAACCTGCGCGCGAAAACGACACGACCCGCAGGCCGTTTGAGAAATAATTAATGGTTTACAACAATGCCGATGAAAAATATGTTATTATTACGACAGTGTATTATCAGATATCAGCGCGCGCGACTCGCGAATAGTGTTACATGAGAAGTGTTTCTTGTAACGATAAATAAAATTGTTATGATCATTATTATTATTATAATAACAAAAGGAAAAACCAGAACCGATTTATGTTATCGTTGGATTCGCTGAGTATGAAAAAGATTTGAAAAAAAAATAGTTATATTTTTCTTTCTTTTTTCGTTAAAAAAAAAAAAACAAAACAAAACAAAAATAATAAAAACACTTCGTCTGTCGCAGGATTCGCGTAACTAAACACGGCCGAACGCAGATTCCATTCGTTTGTATCTATACGATTATATAGTGTTTAGACGACTTCGGGAGTATTCATAAATATTATGATGGTGCGAAAAATTCGCCTGACCTACATGGGATTTTAAAAATTGAAACGTTTCCGTTGTATAAACGGAATTTTTGCAATTCACGTGTGTCAGATTAAATATCAAAATAATAATAACGAAAAAAAATCTGTCAGACGTCATTTTTTTTTCCTCTTCTCTTTAATCAAACCGAATAGCGTATATTAATACACCATTTTACACTGTTTAATGATTCACTTAAATACATTTTTAACCTTAGACGTTCGAATTTTATACGTTTTGGTTATTATACAGACGTACGTATACGCTTATACATACCTAGGAATACAAGGTTACTACATACTTTACTTGTGTGTGCTCTAAATAAAAGCGTGTGTGCGGAGAGAGGGAACAAAAAGGAGGGAGAAATAAATTCAAACTGAATTCAATTTTTTTTTTTTTTTAATTACCTATTAAATATGGAGGCGTATATTTGAGATTAAGTCAGTTTTTTTTTTCAACGATTAAGTTTTATAATAGACATGTAAATGTATTCAGTTATACTCGAGTTTTATTTTATTTTTATTTTCATGGATTAACCGTCACATTTTTCAAATAGAACAACGAAACTTCTTGATACAATTAACGGATCAACACATTTTTGACTATCGAACAGTTTTTCAAACGTCAAATATTGGCTTACTCAAGACGTCAGGCATAGTGCACTCATCGTAACTATGTGTGCCACACTCTACGCGAGTATTGATCAGTGTACACGGTATATATTTTGTAAATTTTTCGGACGAGTTTATCCCCGGCCGATACACTGTCATAATTATAACGTGATAACATGCTACGTGGCTGACAAAACATTTTCTATGATCTAGAGAGTCAGTTAGACGTAACAATAAAGTGCTCACAACAATATCATTATGACGATCGGAGTATTATAATCTGTTGAAGAAGTAAAAAATCGGTCCGTGAAAAAACTGCCGAAATATGCGTAAAAACGCATTCACTTTTCTCAACAATGGCCGTATTACAGATTTTCACGGAAAATAAATCGTTTACATGACAGAGAATTTTTTTTTTTTTTTTGTTCGGTTATAAATACACCAGGAACAAATGTCGACAGGACGGAAGAGAAAGTGTTATTAGAACACCCTGACATTTCGACCTCACGGCGGTTCACACGGAAATTTAGCTACAATTTTTTGAAAAAAAAAAACGTGCCAGACACACACACACACACACATACACACCTCATACTCGGAAGTCTAACAATAATTACCAAAACATTCGTTCGACGGTCCGTACATCACAACTGGAGCATTACCGATTTTCAATATCAGTTCGCGTGCTGGATTTTTCCGCCCGTAGACATTATCCGATTCACCACCCCTCCCTCGCCACCTATTCAAAACGTTTTCATGAAACTCATATTTTGAACACGCACATTAAAGCGAATCGAACCCTAGTTGAATACGCGCGTTTTTCACTACCCACGTGCACACCGGTTCGTACCGCGTACATGTCGTTTCTATATTTATTACCGATGTTCCAGTGTATATCGATATAGCCGTTTGTTTTTACGTACTTTATATTTATTTCGTTCTTTCTCCGTCTGTTTAAAATGTCCGTATGCAATAAATGTCCCGTCAACATTACTAAAGCATCCTCCATAACACGATTTGATTGTGACTCAACACGGAACGCAAAATGCCAACAACCCACTAAAGAGGACATCGACTACTTAAAAGAAGCCAATAACATATGGCCACGCGGCAAATGCGTTACAGCCAAAAGATCCTCTATCAGACTCGAAAGTCGAACCGACTTAGAAAGTAACGAACGAAATTTGAGATCAAAGAAATTATTTTACGACTCGGGGATTATTTTCAAAACCGACAAGGACGATACAGCCAAAAATTTTGAAATTCTGAACAGCGAGTTCAGGTAGCCGTTAAATTTCGAGCGTACGGGCGCGATTATTTACGGTTCATAATCTTGTAACTCTAAAATTCAGAGGTCAGCAAGTGATTTCTACTGGATTCCGGAAAACTGAAACAATACGCGAACGGGGTCCGTAGAAAAAAAATTAATTTTATTACCTACATTGTTCAATAGTCATTACTAAAATGTCAAAATCATTTGAAGAGTAAACATGCTAGAGTGATGTTATGTGAGAAATCGCATTTCTTGTCCTTTGGTTAGTAACTTGAAATCGGGAACTCTTGTAGAACATCTAATACGAAATAATAATATGTCCTCAAGGCTCCGGGCGAGATTCCGTTAACTTTGTTCTCTACTTGTACAGAATAAAAAAAAATTGTTTTACAAAACGACGCTTTTTTTAATAATCACGATGGAAGTTGAAATAACGTATACTTATCAAACTGTCAAAGAAAGATGTGTCGACGGTCCAGATCACTGGCTCCCTCGGTCCGGATTCGGATTAAATAACGTACGATTCGTGTGAAAATTTGTCTAGGCAGAAAAACAAAATGAAAAATTTGATTCCGTGAAACGAACAATTTGCTTTTAGTGATTTTGTAAAAAAAAAAAAAAAACGTTAAAATTTGCCGTTCTCCAAATAACGCCGATCTAGGCCCGGGCCTACAGGGTTGTCATTATCATCAACGACACCGACGACGATAACGATAGCGCGTGGGTGAGATTAAAACGCGCGTTTGGCGTGTAAGAGACGGAGACCACGTGATGAATAATAAGACGTGTTAATCGCCTTTCGGACTCAGGCACCAAAACAAAAACTATTAACAACGACGTATTACAATAGTAATAATCATAATAATAATAAATGTTTACATGGTCTGATTTTTTCGGTCGACTTTTGTCGTCGTGTACGCGCCGACGGGTTCGCACACAGACGCGTGAGCGTATGTAAGTATGGTATAGTTGGGCGCGCGCATGCACACACACACACACACACACACACACACACACACACAAATTATTACAATGCGTTACTGCACACGCGGGACGGCATGTAACAGTTACGATCCGATGACGACGCGAACGATGCGAGTGGCGTGTATTATACTATACGGTTGTTAATCTCGAGGCGTACCCATACGAGTTGTGACGGTCGGGGGACACGGGCACGCGATTTTTCGGGTGACACGGCAAAGTCATTGTTTTTTTCAGCCCGACCTTTTTTTGTCTAGCCGCCGCACGATAATACCGCGAGCGCGCGCATTAATAATAATTAATCAACGCTTTTATTTAAATCGTCTTTTATTTCTATCGCCGCGTGAACCGGAGTCGAGCGTTCCGATGCACAGAAAAAAAAAAACAAAACGAAACAAAAAAAATTTTAATAATAATAATACGCGTCCCGGCCCGAGTTCACTAGGCCAATATCCCGGACGGGCGCGAACGTATTACAATAAAGTTTTACACTCAACCTTCGACGAAATATCGCGCGCTCGCCTACCCACCGACTTACGCACGTCCGAGCTCCGGAAAAGAAAGCGCGTCGTGGCTTCCGCGTCGAGAAAAAAATCAAAAAAAAAAAAAAATCATAATATCCGAACGATTAGAAAACCCGGTGCGAAATTCGTGTGTACGGTGTAGTAGTGCGCGCTGCGGAATATCGTATGCGTCGTGTGTGAACGGGCGGAGGCGCGTTTCTCGGAGCCACTCGTAATGCATTTCACTCGACCGTCAAACGGCCGAGACGAGTACATGTCTAATGAATTTGTCTCACGTGTTTCGCTACAGTCCGTAAACGCGTAAAAGAATGTATTTAGTGCGAAATGAGACAATACCGTCTTATTGTTGCGGGCTTCCTGTTCGTATTCTCTCGTTATTATAACTATATTATTTTATTTTTCGTTATACATTAAGTACACACACACACTTGTCTATCAACGTATCGCCGCGCGGAGACGACCCAATTTCAGAACCATGGTTAACGTACTCGATTCGTAATGATATCATCGTATACCATTTCCGCGGACCATAGAGGAATCCATTTTGCCCGAATTGAAGTCACCGAAATTCATTATGTATAGGTAGCGAACAAAACGTGACATTAATGGCCGCCACTCGATAAACAGCAGTGTTATAATATTTTACTATATAGAAAACACTAATTACCGTTTGGAAATCAAAGCGTATTTTTAATTAGAATTATTTTGAAAAATCGTCCTTAAATAGAAATGATTTTCAAAAAAAACAAAAAAAAGTAAAATTTGTATTTGTTATATACTCTGTAATTTTAAACTTCAAATATTTTGTACATGAAATACGAATTAATTTTGAATTACGACTCGTAAGCTAAATTTAGTCTTGTGATCCACGGGCAGATAATTTGATACCGATATTTTAGCTTATTTTTTCATTCATTAATATTACAGAATACTATTTCATAACAATATTATACAGTGTCTATTCAATTATTTTTACCGTTACAGTAGAACCTCGATCATTATCAACTAAGGAGTGAAAACGAATTTGATTTATTTAACTTAACTACACGCATAACTCAAAATATACATAAAAGTTTTAAATAAAAGAAATTATAAGAACATGACATAACAATAACAAGTTATACTCGTCATTCAGTGATAAAATATTTTGTCCCTATCTGGGATTTTTTTTTCATGAGTCTAATGTTTCACGTCAAATTAAATACAACACAAAAGATGTTACTATACATGTGTTTTTATAAGTATTAATATACCTCACATAAATATTTTAACGAAACACACAGGTACATACACAACAGATATTATATTAACCATAATTGTATGTTATTTATCAACTAAAACCATTCGTAAAATATTACTACACTATAATTTAAATAATTTTATAAATTTTTTTCATAATACTTGATTACCTTTAATTTTGGTTTCGAAATTTAATCCCCACTCAAAATGTTTCCAATTCTAAAAATAATCTAATTTTTATATTTAAAATATGAATAAGATCAAAATATTTTATTAAACAATACAAATTTAACTAATATTCATCTTAGATTCAAAATTAACTGGTTTTATAATTATGTAGTCATTTTTGTGTTTCCGGGTATTGGGAAAAGATCAAAAAGATCTTCAGTCTCCCTATGGAGATATTTTATCTTGTCAGTACTTAAAACAGGTACATTTTTTTAAAATCTTAATATTTTTCCTTAAGTCTACAAAATATTTGAGTATAAACGATAAAATAAGCCATCAAATAGATTTTCATTGAATCAATTACCGTGGTTTAAAAAACAATAGTACTAGAAAATTGAAAATTTCACCTATTATCAACAATAGTCTTTTGTAGTCTAGATAACATATTTTTAAAAAAATTGACCTCTTTCGAACAAAATATAAAACGTTGAAATCATTGGATGTATTTAATTTTTTCATTTTTTATTTCATAAAAATTTTAGTTTTCAAACTAATAAAATAATTTTATCAAGATATTCTGAGCATAATACAACATGTCTCTCATTAGAAGTTTCATTAAGATTGGATTTTTATATGTGTTTAAAGACAGAATTATGACTCAAATAACTCTCATTTTGAAAAATTTCCCATTAATGTTCGTTATTCTTTCGTAATAATTGTATTTTTTTTATATATTATATGTTTGATGGCATTTACATTTTTTATAAACACCAGGTAAATTAGAAAAGATTATTCTTTTGTTTTCTTTGAATTAATTTGTTTTAAACTTGAAAATAATAACAATGATTTATTTTAGAATGTTCTAAAAAAACTCGCAAGAGCATAATCCATTGGGCAATATTGATTTTCAAATGCAATAATTTGTAATTTTTTTTTTTTAATTTAAATTAATATAAAATGATTTACTTTAGATGAGACAATTATAGTTAAAATAGTCTCTTTAAAGTTCTATGATATTTTATAGCACTTTACCAGCAATATCTTTTCAGAGAAAGCAAGTGACGAAGGAAAAACTATTTCAGTCGTTATCTAATAGGATTTTTTAAATTTTCAAATTGTATTTTGAAGCATCTGTGTGAATACAATTTGTTTTCGGTAGAATACAGTGTGATGTTAAGGACTAAATCCCATTACATAGTAAAATATCTAAAGTGTGCTTTTTTATGGTACTGTATTTTAATAAAATACAAATCACATTCATACCGATACGATGTCAGGTACGATATTACGTTTGAAGCGTTCTGAAATATAAGAATATTTCTTCAACGAAAATCCATTTTAATTTTTTTAAATCTACGACAATCCCACGAATATTCGAATAATCGATCATTCATCAAACCCAAAATCGACGGTAAAAGTCAAAATTATGAAACGATTAATTTGATTTATAGTATAGTTACGAAAAAAATATATCGTTATAAATGTCAACCGATAGAAGTTTTAATACATTCGGATAAAAGATTTAAATAACAGTTCAATAACGACAAGTGTATCGACGAAACTGCGCAACAGTTGTATGCCATTCGACTGACTATGCGAATTAAAAGAAATCGTTTCAGTTTCTCAACAAAATGTACGTTGCAGTCGATTCCTTTGAGTACGACTGCTCGGTGAATATATTATCCACGTGTCGCGGTGTTGCTGTGGTGAATTACTGTTATCGGTATACGCTGGTAGAAAATATCGTCAAATATTGAGAATTCACGATGGTCGGCGAGGCGGTAAGAAATTTCCCCGGTCCTCCCCGGGATCGTGATTTCGGACGATCATACGCATCGACGTGTCGTGTGACATATTATGGTCCCCGACACTGTCTACAAATGACCTGTCGATTCGTATCGCAGTTAAAGTGTTGTGGGGTCGTCGGGGCTGAGAAATTCCGAAAGAAATCGCCCCGCGAAAAAGTGCGTACGCTAAACATTACGAAATCGGAGACTTGAACGGTCGTTCGAATCCGTCGCGTCGTATCCCTCGAGATACGTCGAGAGCGACGGGTGCGAAACGTCCGCACTCGTCTCCGCTCAGGCGGCGTTCGTCGAGGAAATCCGTCGGTACGATCCGATGTTAAAACGAAAAACGGTTCGAACCGGCGAATTCCGCCTACGACACTCGATCGGACGCGTTGTAGTGCGATGTTATTTACACAGTGTTGAGACGAAAAAAAAAAAAATAATAAAAAAATAAATAAAATAAATCGATAAATAAAAAATCGTCTGAAACAAACGACGTTTACCATAACAGCGACGTGTCCATGGCGTGTGTGACGGCGCAGTGGCGTGTCCCTCGGACGGAGGATACCGCGTGGTCGGCTGGTGCGGTGTGTGTGTGGTTACGACGGCTCTGCTCGGGTCCGCCGGAACGAAACGACAATACTGTTTTATTGACGGAGACGACGACGACGACGACGACTAGACGCGGCGACGGTGGCTACGGCGGCGCGGAGACGAGTGGTTTGGGCCCGGTGACGACTGAACGACGATCGGCCGACGGCGGCGCGTTTTATTCGACCGGCGTGGCGCGCGCTCCCGGCTCGTGGTACGCGGTAAGGGGGGAGTTTGGGGTACGCTCAGAGGCGTGTGCGAGCGCGCAAGAAGCGACGACGACAGACGGTAGTAACAGAGCGTAAATAATGAAGAGGTGTGTGTGTGTGTGTGTGTGTGTGTGTGTGTGTGTGTGTGTGTGTGTGTGTGTGTGTGTGTGTGTGTGTGTGTGTGTTTGTTTACATGTGTGTGTGTGTGTGTGTGTGTGTGTGTGTGTGTGTGTGTGTGAGAGTATGCGCGTTTGTGTTTGTTTACATGTGTGTGTGTGTGTGTGTGTGTGTGTGTTTGTTTACATGTGTGTGTGTGTGTGTGTGTGTGTGTGTGTGTGTGTGTGTGTGTGTGTGTGTGTGTGTGTGTGTGTGTGTGTGTGTGTGTTTGCTCGTGTGCAAGTGTGCGCGCGCGCGTGTGCCGTATTTGGGCCAGCGTTTTCATACGTGGAATTATACACGGCTTCCCGATGAATTATCCGGGTGGCCTTGTGCAAACACGGTGAAAATCTTTTACCGACACCATGGCGGAAACATACGCGCGCTCATGGCCTATAGGCCCCGCCGTCGTGTGTGTGTGTGTGTGTGTGTGTGTGTGTGTGTGTGTGTATCATTTTTTTTCCATCTTTCGTTCTTTTTGTCACGCGTTGTTCGCCGCATAATCGTTGTGCACAGTCAGGAACGCGAGCGGCGCGGGTATTTTTAATCGCGCGAGCCTCTATTGACGTCGCGTTTTTCTTTTCGCCGAAAACACGACGACAATAAGCCGCGAGATTTCAACGATAGAGAGCTGCCGCCGCGCGGAGGCCAGCTACTGTCACTAATTTCTTCGTACGCGACGATGAATTCATATGATGATCATGATGTGTGTGTGTACGAGCTCGCGCGCGAGGATTTATAGACATTTTCAAATTTTTTTAAAATATTTATCTGGGTATTTCCACTTGGTAGTGTCCCTTACCGTATCGTTCAATACGCATAATATATTACTTTTTCTTGGCATTTATGAAACCTTTCGCACTGTGCATACTATATGTGTATAGATTGTAGACAAATATTTAAACTATGCTTATGCATTACTACTCTATACAGAACATAGATCTTTCACCCTCAGTCGTTCAACTGTTTTAGCCAAACTCATGGCAAACTGACCAAAATTTTCGCGTAGGCCTGTGGTCTGCGTTTTTGTCGAATAACCTTCTATGTTTTGTTTTCGAACAATGTCTGACTAGAACCCGAGTACAAGTCTCTCTCTTTTTTTTTTTTTTTTATTTAGAAAATAAGGCTTCGACAACACAGGTCATTAGCCTGATACAAGTCTCTGTACGTTATTAAATAAGCGCAAACGTAATGTTATGTCGTTTAACATTTTCGGGAACATATTATGCCTATCGAAAGTCATAATATAATAAATTATAATACATCATTTACGTGTTTTTTGGATTCTGGACGGAGTTGAGCTTATATCGGTAAACGAAGTTAAAAATGACGTAAAACATCTTTCTGTCGATGGTAAATTACTGCTTTTGTGTATTTTGAATAAGTCATTCTCTTTTTTTCGAAAGTTTTTTCAACATCATCGTAAAATAAACAACTGAAAAAGAGAATAAATTTACTCAAAATTAGTAAACTTTAAAAGTAATATTGCTTAAAACTTAAGATGTTCACTGAAAATCGAAAACTCACAAACGTAGACTAAAAAAAAAAAATAATAAATAAATAAATAAATAGAATTTTGTCAAAAATCTTGATTTTTTTTTTTACATCTAATCCCAACTTAAAATGTATATAAAATATTAATCGATCTAGTAATTTTGGAAATGTAGGATATAGATAAAATAAATATGTTTCAAATTTTTTAGTAAAAGAATATTCCTATGTGATTAACGATTTAAAAATTCAATAATTTAACTAAAAATGGTAAAAAACCTATGCTGATGGTCCACATATCTGAGTACGGCAGCTGAGCAATCAGCTATAAATTAGACTCATTATGTTTTTCAGGGGCTCGTTTTTCTTCCATTTTTTCCGCGTGAATCTCAAGTCACTATCCAAAATACGCCTTACTGCCGGAAAACAGTAGAGCAGTACACGTCTATCATTATTACAATCGAGTCCCAATCGTTTCGTCCTGAGCTCAAGTGATCATTATTTTAGGAACGCTAAACTATAAATACAGCTATGAAAAGCAACCGAAATAAAACAATTAGGCTCAAACATTTCACGTACAATATAGGTAGATGACATTATGACATAAGTTAATAATTCAAAAAGTTTTTATAATATTCAACATTTTTTTTTAAAAATATTTTAATTTATCTGGGGGCCAGCAAAACTTTCAAACATTCGTCCCATCTAGTCATTTCAAAACATAACCCTTCGCGTGATCACTGGTGCTCGCTGGTATGTAACGAATCAATCCTTACATAACGACTTACAAATTGAAACAGTAAATATACTCTAAAAACGCCATTATAAATCCTACTACGTAAAACTACCATCGAATATTATTCCCGTAATCAAATAAATGTCCTCAAATCTTATCCCTGACCAGCCTCCACGCAGATTGAAAAGAAACTGAAATCGCGACCTACTAGTCTGAAAAAAAAAACAAACAAACAAACATAGAACTATACAATCATCCTTACTGCACCTAGATAATTAATGAATTCTAAGAAATTGTTGTACGAGGGGTTTTACCAGTGGGTGACTTCCCCTATCATGATGTGACTCATGTTATGATCATACTTATAATTGTTATCGTAATGACCTATTGTAAAAATTATGTGTATAGATTGTCTTTTTCTTAGTAAAAAAAATTAAAAAAAAAAAATTTTTTTTTTCACTTAAATAAGAATTAATCGAGAAATCAGAATTTTTATTTATTTATTTATTTTTTTATTGATCACATAAATAACATCGACCACAAAGGCCATTAGTTACAAATAAGGTTATTATACTAATTAAGTGCTAATAATAATAATTTTTTATATAAGATTAAAAAATTTTGTTTGTTTCATAAATTTAATTAAATCCAGGTTTTTTCTTGATTGGGTCCGAGTGAAGTGTCTAGGTTGTAGGATATCTTGTGCTCGGCCCCTTTTTGATTGACCATTAAACAGTCGGCTATTAGGTGTTTGACTGTTAACAAGGTTCCGCAGGTTTGACAGGTGGGGGGGTCCTCATTAAATTATAATTATATATGAAATATAACGTGTGTTTTTTTAATTAAAACGTACCAAATTTCTAATGAACACGGTCAGATGTGTCTACAGGTAAAAATACGATACTCTACATAAGTTGAGTTTATTGTTCAAGACTGGTGCAAAAGTGCCAGTGACAATATTAATTATACACATTTAAACGTTTTTACTCGCACACTACTGAGGGTTTTGTTTCGACTGCGTCGGCGTTTCGGTGACAGAGTTTAAACGGATAAACGCACCACGAAGTTAGGCGTCCGTTTAATTAATACTATCGACACACACGTGTTAATTAAAAAAAAAAAAAAAAACGAAATGACAGAAACGTCGTTATTTCTACGGTACGATAACATTAGAAACTATGTAGAAAACCGCACGCGTAATTGCCCGGTTTAAAACGAAAACCGAGAGCGTTTTTTCCCTGAAAATTCTTCGTCCCATGGAATATCGTAAAAGACAAGCCACGCACGTACGCATTGTTCGAGACGCCCGGAATTTGTTTAATGGCTCCGAGTTTTTAACGCGAGAGGCCGGGCAACAATGGCATGCAAAGTCAATAAACGGGCCGTTATTATTGTTATTGTGAAAAGCGTTTTGGCATTGTTACGAAAGTGTGTCGAGATGATCCTGATTGCTATTGATTAAATACCTCCGAGCTTCGATACACATATAACACGACGATAATAGTGTGCGCGGAAAAAAAAAACAAAAAAAACTTAACGCATACGGGCCGGAATGGTGTACCCGAGGAAAACCTTAGAGGCTGCATGACCTGAGACAGTGGCGGCTCGTATTTATGTGCACAAGTGCACGTGCACCACCTACTGACAGCACGAAAAATTAAAAATACCAAATCATATTAATACTACTAAATACCTTAAAAGATTTCTAGAAACTCAGATTACGAAAATGTATTTGAGTTTGATTATTTATAGGGTGAAACAGCGGTTAGGTCATTAGTAACGCTGACGCTCATCAGGTTACTATTATAGTAACCTATAATAGGTAGTTCACACGATCGTTGTGCACATTCTAACAGTGTAAAAATTAAAACAAATCATAACACGTCACGCGCATTATAATGGAATAGATGTGCACAGTAAGTTGTATCTGTGCACATAACCAATCGGTTATTTTTGAATAAATTGTTATCAGCAGATTATTTTGGACGTGGCGGTCGCGGTCGACTTTATTATTTATTTTTATTTTTCCTCGTTTTTGATATCTCGATAAATTCGTAAATCATTGATTATCACCAAAACGATCCTGTTCTTCGCTGTATTTTACTGTATTTTGTACAGACAAGACGTGATCGTTATTATTTAATTTTAAACTTTATTAAAATTAATACAATACAGCAAGTGTAAAAGTATCCATTTCAGAATTAAAAAAAGTTGTTAATTAAAATCGGTAAACAATTGTTTAGTATAAGTGTGTGTGTGTGTGTGTGTGTGTGTGTGTGTGTGTGTGTGTGTGTGTGTGTGTGTGTGTGTGTGTGTGTGTTCATTAAATTATATTTTTGAATGTGCACTACTTTTTTAAAAACTCACGAGCCGCCACTGACCCGAGAGCACTCCGCCGCGACGATTTTCCGTATAGCCCGACGAATCGATAGTCACGTCGTAACGTCGACGGTTCACGACGTCGACGAATCAATGCGAACGATCCGAATCACATATTTTATGATATAAATACTTTTAACGTTGTTTTCGGTGTACGATATTTTAGTGTTTGGGTGGAAAATCCGCTGTGATTATACAATTAAAAGTTTTTTTTTCGCATACGCGTTAGGCAAAAGATACTAAAAAACCGTTCGATTCGGTGATGAGAAATTATTATTTTTTTTTTAAATATATAAACTCAGTAATCCTAATGCGTATCAACGATTCCGTGTCACAACGTCGTGCACCTAAATAGAAAAATAAAATCACTCATAGACACAAAATGAATTACACGACACGGGTAAATTAAACAAATCGTTTTTTGTAAATTTTAAATAGCTTTTATCCAGTAGTAAATTTCCGGGTCAATTTTCAATATGAGTATAAACAATGAGTATAATTAATATATGAGTAAAATTGATTAAAAAAAAAAAAAAAAAACGATCTATACACATCTGGTGTAGAAAATTCGTGATACCAACTAAAAAAAAAAAATGAATTTTATTCAGCACGAGCATACGATGAAAGATTTTAACATTTGAAAATCATCAAAAATCAGGGGCGTAGTTAGGAATTTTTTTTTTGGGTAGGTCCACTATAACCTTCTATTCGTTGACAGAAATGGGAACTTTTTCAATTTTGGTGTTAGCCTTCCATAATTTCAAAGTTGTCAATGAGTAGAAATAAGTAGAAAAGTAGAAAGTTTTAAAAGATACAGTTCTTATTCATCTGAATACAAGAGGGTTTTAAAAATGCTATTATAGTTATTAATTAATAAAGGTACTTCTAACTTATTGTTATAGACGTATTATCAATTTATAATAGATTTTCAAAGTAAAAATTCCAATCTTCTTTTCTTCATGACAACACCCGATGAATTATTCTTAAACTGTCCACTTATTTCCGTTTCTATAGAAAGTAACGTCAAATCATTTAGTCTATAACTTTTCATAGTTGATCTGAGGTATGTTTTCATTCTTCTTATTGTTAAAAAGCTTCTTTCTGCTTAAGTAATAGATACAGGATTTGCAATAACAAGTTTAATTACTTTTTTGATTCTTCAAATCTAACTTGATAACTTCGAACTTGATCCAACAATTCAGAAAGATTATACTAGATGAAAATAATGTTTTACCCGATACACGTTGATGTTTTAATTTATCGAGAAATTCATCAGACTGATCAAATGGAAAAGTTTTTGCAACATGACATAATGTTTCACTATTTATAAAAATTATTTTTAAGTTTGATATCTAATACAACTAAAAATGCATAAAACTCACCATTTTCATCGAATTTCAAAGTTCATTTCAAAATATATGACATCTACAATATTATTCACTACACAATAATCAATCTATCAAACACTCCGGCGACGAGTCGTCGTCGTGATATACTTCAATCTGTGTGGCCATTCGGCATTTAATTTGTCGACATAGAAAACTATTTTTCGTTCGTGTAGCTAATATATCGTGTCGTTAATCTCTCTGTGTCCTTAGCATAAAAACGTTGTTAATACGTGTACTGCAAATATCTGGGAATTTATTTTAAATAGTATTGTTTTTTTTTTTTTTTAGAAAAAATCTGGGTAGACCCGCGCCTACCAGGCCTACCTACTGGCTACGCCCCTGCAAAAAATAATATGAATTTACTGTTTAAAAGCTTCTGTGGCAAACTGTGTTTTAATCCAAGGTCACCGAACAGAATTATTTTGTGTTACCTCCAAAAAAACAAAAAAATTAATAAATAAATAAATACGAATATACAATTATATTATATTTTCTTAAAAACCAATTAAACGTAATGTCATATTATATTTCGAAACCAATCGACGTAAGTATTATTTTTTCAAAAGTATAAAAATAATAACATAGTACGCGATATAGAATTAGCGACGAAAACGATCTTCTAAATCGAAACCGAGAACGGAGTACGGGTACAATACGTATCGGGGACATGAGTGATGTGTGTGTGTGTGTGTTTTGTTTACCATAATATTCACTTTGTTTCCTACGCGCGGGTATTTATTATAATTAAGGATTTTACCGAACAACCGACGACGGTCGATTGGAAAATTACAATGCACTTGTCGGGGTAGAGGCACCTATTATTCTCGAAATCTCTCACGAATATTACACTCGTTCGAGTACCCGTAAGTTTTGGTTTATTTTTTTTTTTTTTTTTAAACCGTTCGCGTGCGTTTACGGTTTGGCGGCAAAACAATCACGGCCGTGCGCAAACGCGGTATCCGCCGCTCGTCGTTTTTGTGTTCAATGCACTATGTCGCCCCAAGTAGGCCGATCGTTTAAGTGCGGAAACAAATATCGTATTATTAACGTGTACAATTGGTCAAAATATTTACGGTCAATACTTGTCGTAATCGCATCGCAGACGTCCGAGAACGACGTTCGTCTGATACGACCAAACGTGTGCTGCAGCGTATAAAACACGCGCAGGGCCGATGCGGACTCGTCATTCGTACGAGTCGGACGGTCGTCGTTCCAGAGTTTTAAAGCAAAAAAAAAAAACAAAAACATGCGATTCGAACGAGTTTGTTTTTTGGCGACCTGTTTGATCGTGCACACGTCGTGCTCGGGAGCGACTACGGTCGCGTCGGCCGTGTCCCGCGGTCCGACGGCAGGACGGGCCGTGGTGAAAAATCCGCGGGAAACGGACGCGAGCGACTCGGGCACGGGCTCGCGACCGACGGCAGCGGTGCAGTACGACCCGACGCCGCCGGCTCTGGATCCGACCGCGGCAGAAGCGATCGACTTGTTGAGCTGCCTGGCGAAACGATGGTACTCGAATGACGGCCCGTGGAACGAGTGTTTCGACGCGTTCTCGTCCTTTAGGGATTCGGCCGCGGACCCGCAGCAGGACAACGGGATCGGAGGTATTTTCAACTGTTATTATCGTATTTGCCGGTCCGTCGAAAAAATAATCCGACGTGTTCGCGTTTCCTCGGTCCCTGATAGATTATCCGTTTTCGTCGAGTGTCTAGATACGCAAGAGTAGTCCTCTACCTCTTCACGTCCGAGCACCAATCGCACGTTTGATGAAGAAATCATCACGTGCCACTCGACTCGTGCTTAAATATACGTACGAATCGCGCAATTTATTATCAGTTATACAGGGTGTTTCACGAAGATCTGACATGTTAAATAACTTTTGTTCTATTCAATATTTTTAACTTTTTTTTTTTTTTAATGAATACTATAGCCTAGCGCTACAATAAAATTATATTATTATTATTATTATTTTTTTTTTCAACTCAAATTTCAAAATTTAAAATTTTAATTTAGAGTTTGAAAAAAAATCAAAATAGCCATTTTGTAAACATGGTTTTTAGAAAAATTTTAGTGTTTGAAATTCTTATAAAGGTTGATCCGTTAATTTTCTATGATTTTTTAAATTTTACGAAAAATATAATAATATGAAACGTTTATCAGTCATCAGATAATATCACTAGTAAGATAATGAACTATTAAGCAATTTAATTCGAATTTTCGTCAACTTAAAAAAAATCATAGAAAATTAACGGATCAACCTTTATAAGAATTTCAAACACCAACATTTTTCTAAAAATCATGTTTACAAAATGGCTATTTTGATTTTTTTTTCAAACTCTAAATTAAAATTTAAAATTTTGAAATTTGAGTTTAAAAAAAAAAAAAAAATTGATGTAATTATATTGTAGCGCTATGCTATAGTATTCTTTAAAAAAAAAAAAAAAAGTTAAAAATATTGAATAGAACAAAAGTTATTCAACATGTCAGATTTTTGTGAAACACCCTGTATAATTCGTAATAACGAAAATACAAGTATTAAAATATACGCAAAACGAAAATTGAAATTTGTAAAATATTTTTGTTGTTTTTACCATTATTATTTATTATGATTTGTTTTTCGAGGTTTCCTTCGCGTGCGACCGACGAGCTTTCAGCGTGTTACCACTAGTAGCATAGGTGGAGAAACGCCGCTGTGCGCTCTGAATAGTGAAATATGTCAACGCGTACGTTTTGAGTTCGTACAATAATGCGTTATGATACGATTTTACACGCCATTCGTACCGTCAAACGAACTATCGACGGAGACGTGAAAATTCAAGAAAATTTAACTAGGCCCGTAATTTCTTACAACGGTAAGATCCGAAGTCTTCCCGGATTAAATGCGGTTCGACAAGCGAAATCGTTCGTCAAACGTCCAGAGTACACGAGAACAGACACGTTTTTCTTTTACCGAATTTCCCGTCTCCGTAGATCATCTTTTGAACGATACGAGTATAGGTAGTAGTTGCAAACGTCAATTAATTAATACCCATCACCGATGATGCGTTTAGAGCAGTGGTCGGCAATTGACGAAATTTAATTGAACGTCATATTGTATAAATATAATTGAACGTCGCGTTTTTGGTACGGGTATATAATATCAATCATATTTTATAATTGTAAGTATACCTTGACAATTACCACTATATTCTTAGAGCGAGCACAAGTAATTTCAATGTGAAAATTGAAAAATTAATTAACAATATCCAACAACAAAAATCACATTAAATTCATACTTTCATATTACAATTATATTAAAAACTGTAATTTTTAATTTATACGTTTTATTCTTTTAAGTTTTAGTCTGTATTTTTTCGCATAATAAATAATTTAAGAATAAAAGTTTATTTTTTTTTTTTATCTGACCCGCGAACTCTTTTTAATTTGTGAATGTGGCCCGACAGTTCGGAAAGGTTGCCGACCACGGGATTAGAGAGATTATTCGTTTAGTTGAGATTTGAGATCAAATACGAATCGAGATGAATTCCGATCATACTAGGATTGCTCCCGGTCGATAGGTCACTTTTGTCATAATCACACCTCATTTCATTTCCAGGCGAAACCCCCGTATTAATAAATAATCGATTTTGACGTTGTTTTATTTCAGTCGGGAGCTTTGACGAGGTTCATCGATCGAACCGAATCGAAGTCGTACAGTTCATATTTTATGAACCCCGTGACCGTTACAATAATTACCGAATGAACTAGTTTTATTATAGTATTAATGATTGGGATATTATTCAGGGAGATTTGACGTGATTTGCCCTTGGGACTTGGTCGACGGTTATCTCAAAAGTATTCATTTTTTTTTTTTTTAACAAACAAGGTTAAGAAATAGTTATAGGACTTTGTCCATGTTGATGCTGTTTTCTATACGGGGAAGTAGACTGATCAATCAAATATATATACATATGTATAAATCATTTTTTTTTTCTATAATCTAACTATTTTATTGACATTTCAGAAAGGCGAAAAGGATGGAACGAACAGACATTAATGTTGGGAGCAGGCTTCAAAATGATTTTATTAATACCAGTTTTGGCCATTTTAGCAGGAAAAGCGATTACGCTGAGCTTGTCGTCATTATTGATCACATCTTTGGGGCTTTTATCCATGAACAGTCTGATTCATTGATCAGTATGTTACCGATAACGTCCGACTTTTAATGACTAAAATGTTTAATTTTTTGCCAACACACAACGAATTGTATAAATTAATAAACAAAATTTTTTATTTCGAATTATATACCTTAATTATGTTTGTTTGTTTTTTTTATATAATTCAAAAACATAGTATGATATTATTATTTATTATGTATAATTAAAATGTTGTAATTATTGCATGTATATGTATCGTGTTATTTAACTCATAATTTAACAGAAAATTACTATATTTATTATATGTAAGTTTAAAAATAATTTGAATCATATTTTGACTTAAAAAAAAAAAAAAAAGAAAGAATTTTCTTTTATTCCTAAACATAATTCTGACAAATACGTTTAGTTTATTTTTCACGTTCGCGATTAACGTCCGTGTGAATTTCTTATTTCGAAAAATCCACAACTCGTTCACTCGTATTATTTAGGTACGTATTTCGTACGCGAGATCGCAACGATACACAATACATTTCGAATTCAATATTTAGTGACGATTATGAACGTACTATAATTCACAGATATTTTGATTCGTGCAGGTTTCATATTTTCCGAAAGAGAAACGCGGATTCCAAAACAAACGTTTCAACGTGTCATGGTCGTAATGACAGCTTGATATCACACAGTGGATACGAGCATAAAATCGTTCATTATTCGACTTGATTTCTCACGTCGTCGTCGTCTGGAGTCATTTCATATCGGAAAACGGCTTGTTTAGCACGGACGAAATCACGCGGTATGCATAATTATTATTTTGTCCACGTGAAACCGGAGCGTTCAACGAAAGTCGTTATTAAAAAAAAATAAATAAATAATAATAATAATAATAATAATAGTATTAAATCTATTTACACGCCGTTGTAAATTGCCCGAGCACGTTGCCTGTCGTAGAACAAAAAGCGTTTTCTACGTACACGACGCGAAAACGCGGGGCTAAGAATGTTGAATATTATTGAAAAGTAAACTATACCGTCGAAAGCGAGAACACGACATATAGAAAAACAAAAAAAAAACAAAAAAAAACAAAAACAAAAATGAAAAAGCTCGGGGCGAGATCGAGACAATTCGTGCGGATAATAACGGATTATTATCGATTGTAAACGAAAATCTGTGCGCGCGCGCGGTGAGATAAAGACGCGGTATAGGTAAAATAATTAAGATGCACATTGCCGGAAAAGTAAAACCTTTTATTTTACGTATAACAAACGCGTATTTTAAGCGCTCGTGTGTACAATCAGGCCCGTCGTAAGATATCATCCGCCCTAAAGCGAAAATTTGAATGCTGCTCTTAAATACTAAATTAAATAGGTACATGGATAATATTGAAATTAACAAATTTGTGGCAAAGTGTTGGTTCATAAATCTGACTTTGAAAAAACCATAAATAAATAAAAAAATTTAAAAAAAATTCGAATAAAACACGAGTATACATCATACACATAGGCACTATTTGTTTGAATAAAAATCAAAATGAGAAAAATATTTATAATAATTGTAATAGCTTTTTGAAATTGTAGTGCGGCATTATAAATTAATTTTTCTTGCCTTTTTTGTTGCTAAATCTCGTACTAAATTTTTCAAGTTTGTACCGACTTTGCTTCAATGGATAAAATTTAATGATTTTTCGTAAGTTCCAGTTCAGAGAAACTTCTTCCAGCAGACGCTACAGTCACTGGAATCATAAGAACGATTCTTAAACTGGTCGCAATATTAAGATAGATTTTCAAAAAGTTGATAACTGTAAATATACTCAAGATTTTTTCACCTTGAGAAGTATTTTTTGAACATTCAATAATTTAATTTTGCCGCCTCAATTTCCTTAAAATATTTTGCCGCCCTAAAGCAACGCATGGCTTGCTTGTACCCTAGCGACGGGCCTGTGTACAATTCGTAACGCAGGTACGTCGAGTGATATCCGACGATTGAAAAAAATCGATGAAATAACAAGCGACGGTATAACGTGAAAGGTACGACGTTAAAAAGCATGGCACACTTTTCGCGCCGCGGGTAGGACATTGGCGGTACTAGCGCCTCCCTCGCCCCTTTGGCTCTCGGGCGAGCAAGGACGGCAAGCTTAAAGCGCTGCTTTAGACGAGCCGTTTTCCCCGTTTAAGCATCTGCAGGTGCAGCTACGAAATTATCGAAAAACTTGACAAATCGTCGTTTTCGGAAAACGATTCTGAGAGAAGCTCAACGCATATTTATTATATTTTGTACACTCAGGCCAGTATAGTGTAGCTGGAGTTCTTTCAAAGGGAGGGTGGTTTCAAACATATAAAAATTTCACAGAGTTCCCTAGTCACCCAATGAGTCAGCGGTTTCAATATTTTTACGATAAAACAGATGTAAAATTAAATTAATATTGGTTTACTTAAATTTTCTGATTTCAACATTTTGCAACAAATTATAAATATTTATGTTTATTTTTCACAAAAGTAATTTTAATTAGTGCATCGATAAAAAAATATCGAAATAATTACTTAATATAAAACTTTATTACTGTTATCTTGAGTTCTGGATTTCAGATTCACTGATGATTATATTATGAACACCATTTCTAGGGCATGACATAGAGAAATATAGAGTAAAAGGTATTGCTCTATGTGCCATGGACAAGATAAATATCACATGTATTAACACTACTATATGCATTATCACTACAATTTAAAAATTTTGATAAAAAAAATACCTAATAAATGATAAGTTATGATTACCCATGACGATAGGTAAAATATTATAATTTTTTACCCATGTCATTAATGAAAATAATCTATTTCGCTGTGTTTATACTCCTTATGAGCGCATTCAAAAAAAAGTAATTTTAATAACAATTTGATTTAAATATTAAAAAAATCGAAATTATGCTTAAGGCCAGACAGAACTGTCTTTATATAAAAATGTCAGATCTTTTGATCGAAATTCATAAATTTTATGGAAAAAAAAATTCAAATAAATCTCACACTTGACATCAAGAATCATTTTAACTCAAGTTATCGTGACTCGAATTTAAAAATCATAGGACACATAATTTATCCAGTCAATCTTTATGAAACCTGAAACATAGATTACAATTTTTTATTTTATTGTGAGTAATGTATATTATCTATACAATAAGAGTCTGCAGCACAAAATGGTTATTTGCAACTGCAAGTGCATTTAAAATGTGCATCGTACGCCAGTTAAGGCAAATAGTAACCATAATAAATAACTTGATTTTAGACACGAACAAATATTATAGCCAGATAGGCGTATTGACATTATTAATATTATTAAATAATTTATTCAATGTATTATTTTAAGCTATTTCACACTTATCTTATTTGAAACCTCGTGAAAAGGTATTTATTGGTTTAGAAAAAATCGTAAGTCATTCAAATAAATAACATAATAATTGTTATATTTTTCTCTAAAGTTGATAATAATATAATTATTGAAAATGATCAAACATTGAGTCAAGTTATTGACTATAAAACTCAAAATTAGCTTCTGGTGGCTACTATTGAAATTAAAATATATATATAGTGTAATATAAAAATTTTACGGGTAAAGATGAAACTGCTAGCATTATATACTTTCAGGTTTTAATATTTATAATTTAAAATGTTATACTATAAAAGCTTCAAAATGGTATGTTTAGAACCACAGGATTTTTTTTCTCGACTTTCGTCAAATTTCTATCGATATATGAAAGTGTTTCAAAAAAAAAAAAAAAATAACAAATACCAATTTATTCTTCGTTTTACCAAAGTTAGGTTACACAGTTTTCAGACTGGGCGCTGGCGTTGGACACTGGTCACGGTGTGCTCGCCTCAAAAGTGAAATGCGTTCAATAATTTTACTATAATATATAGAAAATCTTAGTGTTTGAGAAACAATTTTGCTCCGACTTTGGTTCATTTTTAATCAATTTTGGCCCATTTTAAAATCGTAAATTTGTGAAATGAAAAAATTATCAACTCTCAATGTTTTTATGTTCATTACACGTTCAAAAATTTTTCAAAATTATTGAACCATCGATGAAAATTATAAGTTTCTACGCATTTGACTTCATTTTCTGAAATATCTAAATAAAAAAACAAAACATAGTTTAAATTTTAAAATAGTTTTACTTTTTTTATTCTACGAATATTATATTATTTGTGTTTTTCAAATTTTTTTTGTGATATTATAAAATAAAATAGCATTTATAAAATACTTATTATTTATAAAAATGTTTTATTGTATAAAAGTGAGCATCAGAATATTATTAAATAAATCATTGTAGATCAATGAATTTTTCAAAGCACTTGGAACGAAATTTCTGTAACTTAAAAATTTGGATATAAACTGTAATATGATTATCAAGAATTAAATGTAAAAAAATAATAATAACATAATAGTTTAATTTTTAAACAATCAAAACAATTTTGTCGTTTATGTGCGTGAAATTAAGTGTAGTAAACACGAGTCTCATTGAGATTTTTTCCTGTTGGTTCGTAAGGTAGAAATACACATTTAATTAAGCATAACATCAAAATGTATTTGCATTATTCATGAAAATGTATTTATTTAAATTATTAGTAATGTAAATAAATTAGTTGGAATGATAAAATCAAAATGATATTGTTTGATGAGTTTGTTGATTTAGTATTTGACATTCTACAAATACCTAATACTTTCATCAAATTATAAATCACTGAAGACCATAATATGCTGACTCAATGACTAGTAGAAATAATCAATTTTTGTTTTTAAGTAAGTACATATATTATGTTAACATCGTCAAAAAATAAAATGTAAATTATTATTACATGTATATAGTTTCGGTTATAGTAAACGAAGAAAATTACAATTTGTACTACCATTATTTGGGTATTTTACGTCGAATCAACAGTTACTGTTTTGGGAATAAATTGCAAAAGTCGTCGTCAAATTCGAATTAAAGAAACAATTTTGTGATACGAACTATTTGAGTGAATTGAATTTCTCGAACTCTTATTTCTAGACGATTTTTTTTTAAATATTTGATGTTTTTCAATCGAATCACGTGAACTCGGATTTTTTTTTATTCGTGATGTTAACAACTATAATCACTAATAACCAATGTGACACTACAACGAGCGAGCATCACGTCGAAACCGATGACTTAAGTGACTCGGAACAAAATCAAAATACACACTTCCCACGTAGGTCTGAAAAAGCTTATAAAATATAATATATTTTTTCACCCGGAGAGCAGGGGAGGATAGTCGACATAAACGTTAAATTCAAATGGCGTTCGTTCGATTCTGGATCATATCGTCGTGTTACGGGTGCAAGCACGCAGTGACGCCCGGAAGGGGGGGGCAGTGGGGGCCATTGCCCCCACTGAGATTTTTTGTGTCAGTTACAAAATCAGAATTTTTTTTACATAAAACAGGTCTTAGGTATTTAGCGACTATGCGACAATCCTTGTATCTAACAAGTCATATATAAGCAGCCTGTCGTCGACGGAAATAGAAACCTTTTGACAGACATTATTATTACTACATTTATCGTATTCTGGGTAATGTGTTCAGCTATCATGGGTTTTTTTTAATCAACAAATTGATAATTCAATTAATTTATTTGCTTCTAATAAAAGGAGATTGCCATTACTTTTTGAATGCAATATTATAAATATATTATAATATTTAAAATGCAATATTATGATGTATAAATATGATGTAATATGTAAATTCAAATCACATAAAGTTGTTTTTTGTTTAAATTTTATTATGTTTTTTCTTAGAAATATTAGAAATAATAGTGTAATTTTATATTTACTTAAATTAGTTTTGATTTTTAAACGATACTATTACTAAGTATGAGTAGATGAAAGTGTATCGGTAAATCTTCCCATAAGTATTTAGGTACTTGCAATTTTTTGCCCCCCCCCCCCCCGGAGCTACATTGCTGCGGGCGTCCCTGCAAGCACGTAACGATTATTATGATCGCGCTTGACGTAATAACGACGTTGAAAATGTTCTCTCGTAGATCTCAATCTCGATCGTATTATATAGTCGAGCACTGTCACACACACACACACACGCACACACTCACTGTAAAGTTCTGATCGCGGGCACACGCAACAATATAACAGTCGCCGCGCGCACGCCATTATTGTCTCGAACACCGCAAACCCGACGTATACATTATTGCCACGTCGAAGAATCACCCGGCGGCACACATAATGTCCCGTTGAACGAGCGTATTGTTTGTACTGCACGCTCGGGTGTCCCCGCCGACTGTTATAACGCTATTATAACATCGTACGCACGTAAGTACGTGCACCCGACGCGCTATTAGGTTAGAGATTAGGAGTGGTGACCCGTCGTGAACGGGGGCAACGTGTACCTAGTGCAGTGCCGGATTTAACCATTGTACCGCCTTGAGCACACAATAAATTGCCGCCTTTTAATATAAATATTTTTCTAGTCTAAAAAATGTTATTAAATCGTACAATTATTATTGTTTTTTTCTTTATTACTTAAAATTTTAATGATGAAAAATAAAAATATACAGCTGTTATAAAAATGCATGCGTATACATTCATATAAAAAATTTAATTATAAAAAATATGATATAAAATATAATGATAAAAAACATGGTACCTAGTAATAAATGCTTAAATAGTTAATTATTGTATTCAAAATCAAATAGTTGATGCCTAGGGGCGTCATTCATTTGGGCGAATAACCCAAAATTTACCTGAGTAGAGCTGTATCATTTGAGCGAGAAATTAACCGATCGTTTAGGCGAATTTATGAATTATTGAATAATAGGGAAGTAACATATATATATAACATTTGAAATACATACGATCATACTAAATATGAAAAAATATGCATTAAGCTCAATATATGTAAACACATGCAAAATAAAAATAAATGGGAAGGAAAACGTATATTATATAGTCTATAAATTATAATCAATATTTTGCCTAAATATAATATTACAATTATTTTTTTTTAATAACTCGGCTCGCCCAAACGATGTATTAGATAAATTAGGGGTCTGTGTAAATTTCGCCCAAATGATGTATATAAATTCGCCCAAACGATATGTTATTTTGGGTTATTCGCCCAAATGAAAGCCGCTCATGCCTAGTACTCATTTCTGCGTGACTTTTGAGTCACAAAATCATCTATTATGGCATCGAAGTCCATTTTGTTGTAATAATCAGTGTTGGGATTAGATAAGTACTTTTTTATCTAGATAAAGATAAAGATAGTATGACAAAAAACTATCTAGATAAAGATAAAAGAAAACTAAATCAAAATTTATCTAGATAAAGATAAAAGATAAATACTTTTTATCTAGATAAAAAAATAGATAATTTTTTTTAATTCCTACTTTAAAGTAGGGTCATCATTTCAATATTTTCTAGGGTAGGGGCGTAGGGCGTAATGTTGAGACGTAAGTATAAAACTACCCTTCACTTCTTAGGCATCCAACCAGTGACGCCACTAGCACTAAATTTTAGGGAGGGATATTTTTGTCTATGGTCCTATCTCAGTATTATGCCACAGGTATAGTATTTTTTTTTTTTTTTTTTGGTGGGGAGAAAATATTATCGTGAAAAAACTATATAACACGACTCTTCACAATCATTTTGAACCTTAACAACAGTTTTAGTATGTATTTAAATTTTTATAAGTAGATATACAATATTTTTATTAGGTAAAATACATATAATATAATTTATATCATTAATTTTTTCATTAATTTAATGTTGACGATGGTTGACGAGTCATCAACACAACATAACAATGAACTGTAGGTTTACTCTATATTTGAGCACCTACCAAGTTCCAGGCCCCTAGCAAAAAGATAAATAATGAATAATACCTAATAGCCAATAGGTATATAGTATTATTAGGAACATACAATTTTTTACTCAGATGACTTAAAAAGTCAAATTTAAAGTATTAATTATCAAAAAAATTAATTGACAATAAAAACCAATATGTATTTTTTTTTTTTTTTTTTGTATAGAGTATTAGAGACTAATAATTTATCTAGATAAATTTATCTAGATGGATGAAATTTTTATCTTAGATAATCTTTTAGATAAAATGAAATTATTTATCTAGATAAGATAAAAGATAACTAAATAATTATCTAGATAATTTATCTAGATAAATTTATCTAGATAAGTCCCAACACTGGTAATAATGCCATAGAACATGCCACACTGTGAGCTCTCGTTCTCTATCGCGTTGACAAATTACTGGTTTTTTTTTTTTTTTTTTTTTTTGTGATTAGGTACAGAGATAAACACACAATCGTCAACCCATATTATATAAATAACTTATTTTAAAGTTTTTAAAGTTTACTAAAATAGTAAAAATGTAATATTAAAAATTATTTGCCGCCCTAAGCACTAGCTTATAGTGTTTACTGGTAAATACGGCACTGACCTCGTGGTGTTAACGGCTCGCGTCAATTTAAAACTATGCTATATTTTAGACACCGTCGTCGGTTTCGGCGATTATTGCCATAACGAAATCGCATGCGGTACGCGACGAGTAACGATAAGAACACGCCGCCGTGCCGACCGTCGTTATTAATCATTGTTATTCAATAATAATATAATCTTAATCGATACGATTTCCTAGAGATCTATTTGAATTTATTTTTTTATCGATTTATTTATTTACATATTTATTTATTTATTTATTTATTTTTTTTTGCTAATTATTACAAGTAGATCCTCGATTGTCCGGGTCAACGGTGGCGAGAGATCACACGGATTAATGCAAACCACGGTTAATCGAGAATTTTTATTTAAAGAATTACGCGTGTAAAAAATGTACAATTTGTTTATCCTTGTATACATAATATGTCATGTTATAAAGTTATTACGGACTTTTGTCTTTGTTTTTGCGTTTTGAAATTATTTGTCTTAGCTCACTTCTAATTTATTTTTTTTTGAATTCTTCTTAAATTCTTAAATTTTTTTCGAAAGAGTGAGCACGATTAATCGCAAACACGGATAATCGAGATTCTTCTGTATTTAATTTTTTTTTTTTTTTTTATCAAAACTCGTAATTATCTTTGCGCACAGTGTTTTATCAAACTGTAGTTAGTAGTGATTCATTTAGCATGAAAAAAAAAACTGTGATATGAGTGATAAGCGGGTATAAGGAAAGTAATGGATTTTTTTGTATAATTGTAACGTATTATTTTTATTTATTCAAAAAAAATAGTAATAAATAATTTGGGTATTCACATTTTTACTATTTGAAAATATGACTTTGTACTCTAATTACTTGAAAAAAAAAGTAAGGCACTTTCTCCGTAAATTACTCAGTACACGTTAATAATAATAAGTATACTAATACGTGATTAAATTTAATGACTAAAATGATACACCTGAGATAGCTATTGAAATATTTGTCACCATTTTTTATCACTATGAATATTATCAAACAGTATTTTCCTTCAAAGAGTTTCTGAATAAGTCATATACAACAGATCTTATAATTCTACAAGGATTTATTTAGTTTTTTTCAATATAAATGCAATGGAATATTGTAAGCCAGAAAGTGATAACTACGTTACGATATTATGTGCTGCGTAACCAATATAATGTATGTATTTATCATTATTCGACGAATTAAATTTTTCCTTCACGTTTTTTTTTTAGAATACTTGGATGATTTATCCGTGGAATTTGCCGAAAAGGGAAAATCCGTCTCATATTCGTTTGTGGTATTATTGATTTTATGGCATGACACGACATTTTAGAGAAAATTTTCGTAAGCCAAAGTGTGATATACAACATCGATTTTTTTTTTTAAACGTAGTATTTTTAACACAGACGTTGGAATTTGTTTTGAAAATGTATTTACACACCAATATGATAAATTCTTACAAAAAAAAAATAAATAAATAATGATTATAGTAATATTAAATAAATAATAAAAGTGTTCTTATCGAAAAAATTTTGCGAAATCTTGGGGAAAAAAAAAGACTAAAACGAGATTATCTAGTCAATTCTTCGGCGTTGTGAATGATGGACGAAACGCACAAATACTTTTTGTACGAAAATCAAAGCGCTTTGTGCTGTCAAACCATTCATTGACGTGCACTCGAACGTAAGCCTATTTTTTATTCAAAAATAAAAAAAAAATATTATAATGCATACATGTATACACCGCACTCGTATACCCGCGTATAATAATAATAATAATAATAATAATATTATATTCGTGTATCACGCACACGACTACAATGTAATAATAATATCGCCGCGATAACTGCGCGATACTAAATACCAACACGTGGCCTCTATATCACACACTGACCGCGTAAAGCGTTCGTCGTTGTGTTTACGATCTGCAGCGGTGTGCGTATAATGATCAAGCAATATCGTTGTAGTAAGTCGGTATTACCTATTATTATTATTATTATTATAGTACGATTTTATTCGACCGAGAGATCAGCGGGGTCGCATAATCTGTCGAACCGTCGAGACACAAACGCACACAGTCAGTTTATTGGTCCATTAAAAAAAAAAAAATAATAATAATAATAATAAAGATGACAAACGCGATAGTTATAATAATAATAATAATAATAATAATATGTATATTATAATACGCGTTTTCGTCGCCGACCCATTTACGTAATAATATTATAATATTATTATACGCTCTACATGTTTCGTCGGGAGACTTAAACGCCGGCCACGACAATTGTTCACAAAACACACAGTAACAACACACACTGTAACGACTTTGCATCTACCGCAACTTCAGCCATGATGACGGCTCGATGGTTGGGCCGGATTTTCTGGCGGGATCTCTAGGGATGATCGCCGGTTGATTCGGTTTTGTCTCGCAGCCTCCTCGCGGCGGTAGATGGGCAACGCTTGACCGCCTTCGGCGCTCAAGCGGCTAATGCGGGCAAATGGTCATTAATTCCTGGGCCGTGGCCTGCACGTGGGTGGCGGCTTGGGTCGGGTACGGGGCAACCGGACCTCGAGCCTGCGCTCTGAAAACCAAGGGTCGAGGAGCGGGCGTGGAATGTCGCGTGTCTCGCTTAAACTGTTCCCCGCTCCCGGCGGCATCAGATGTGCCGACCGCCGGGACGGCACGTCGCGATGACGCGACGCTCTGGCGGAATTACCGTCGTACGTCTTTTCGGTAGTGGCATAGCCACGCGCAGCATGTTCAACCGACAACGCGAAAACGGTCGGGAGTACGGGATTCCCGGAGCGCCCCCCGCCTTAGCCTTATGCGTCGGGTCCGGGAACCACGGGCGTGGGTGGTCTTCGGGCCATTCCCGCCCGTGTGTGGTTGGATTCGTACGGGCACGTGGTCTCGCTAGGCGGTATTAAAAGATCCGCCGCTCACCAGCGGGCGAAAATAAACTGGAACGGAGATTTGGCGACTCCGGGTGCGACGGGGTCACTCGAACATACCCCTACGCGGCCTAGCCGCGTCTGCCGGCATCCACCGCGAGAGGCGCCTAGTTGCCTATAGGCGGTGCAAGATCGCTGCAGGATTCTGGAGGCCTTGGTCTCCGGACAAAACCCGGGAAACTCGTGTAACGACTTTGCGAAAAGTCTAAGCGGTTCACTCAGTGGCGTAATTGAGAATGTTTCATGGGGGAAGGGGGGGGATCAAAATAAATTTGTATGGAAAACTTGCGGGGGCTTTGCCCCCACACACCCCTTATAGATAATAATTAAAAGGAATCAGACCATATATTTTGAAATCATGCTTATGGCTCATAGTTAAGACGTTAACGGGTAAATATTTATAATAACCGGGTAATATTTAAGTAGAGATACACAACTAAACATTTTTTTCTTTTTTAGTTTCATAATAATTTGTTTAAGTTTGTATTTGAACTATTTGTAGGTATAAGACAATATATGAATACAGCTCATGGGGGGATCTATCCCCCATATCCCCCTTCCCTGTAATTACGCCCCTGGGTTCACTCATTAATAATCGCGGGACGAGTGATCCGCGCCGTCGTTACGCGGATTTTAACGACGACGACGAGCACTACGAAAAATGTAACGATCGTCTCGCGTTATAATAACGTTTAGACGACGCGATTCCGTCCGTGACATTTTCGGGCATTCCACGACGGCCACACGGTCGACCGATTCGATACACTCGACACCCCGCGTGATTCCGACCGGACGACATATCTCGCACCGCGACACGACCGAGACCGCCGCCGGCGAGTAGTGGGTACACACACGCACGCGAATAACAGTCGTAATAATAATAATGATGATGATAATAATAATCAAAATAATAATAATAATAATAATAGTTATGATAATGTTATGTCCGCGTAGTTGATCTAAACGCACGCGTGCTACGCCGTCGTCACGGTGCGCGGCGCCGGAGAACCCGTCGTCGTCGTCGTCGTTGGCTTCGCACTCGTCGCAGTCGTGGTCCGTACAGTTATCCGAATAATTAGAGACCACTCTCCGGCAAACGGAAGACGACGACGACGATAAGGATAAAAAAAAAAAATAAAAACAAAAACAAAAACAGGCCAGTATAAATACGCGGGACCGGGTCGTCGACGCGGTCAATCTCGTAACCGCACCATGCGCGTGCAACAGCTGTTCTCGTTCGCCGTGTTGGCCGTGGCGCGGGCCGCGGTCGTCACGCAGGTCCCGGCGCCGCCCGACCGGTCCGGCGGCGGAGTCCTGGACGGGATCCTGGACGGGATTCTGGACGTCTTGTCGAGCCTGGACCGGTGTGGGCGCGACGCGGCCGTGGACCGATGTCTCGAGGGCGATCTGGCGCGGGCCGTGGAGGACGTGACGCGCGAGTATGGCGGCTCCGAGTTCCGGCTCAACAGGTACCTGACCGTGGAGGTGCGGCCCGCGGAGGACGTGCGCCCCGCCGCAGGGATCGGACGCAGACAAGGCGGTCTGGGCGCGCGGCTACTGGATTTCCTGGACGCGCTGCGCTTCCGGTACCGGCCCGAGGACGGCGACGACGTGTTCCAAGGTACGAGTGACGTTTTCTTATTCGTTTATTGATCAATCAATTTATTTATTATTATTATTATTATTGTTATTATTTGGGTTTTTCACACTCGCGTCTAGTCATCGCCATGTGTAATGCGGTGACGTATTCAATGGGGTTGCGTCCCACTGATGCCCCTCTAATACGCTACGTTTACCTTGGTAAAATGTACCGATTCGAATCTGCCGCTAAATGACGAAATTATCGAAAACGTTCAATGTTTTGCAAACTGTGAAACCCGATACCGTGTTTTAAACCAGAGTCAAAATTAAATTTTGATTCTGATAAAAATACGCGGAGCGTATTTATTTTATATAAAATCGTTTTTTAATTTATTTTTTTTTTCACATATGTCTTACGTTGAGAAATCCATCAAACGTTTTGAATCAGGAACCCTGGAAAATCTATTGTGTCCCAGTCTTTTGACTTGACGATACGTCACTAAGTTTCGCAATGTAGATTTTCGCGTAAAACCATATTATACGATTTTGAGTAAGTAAAGAGTTTTTTTTTGCACTTTATCGCGCCGTGGGAGGAAAACATCAAAAACGATATCGTTTCTATATCAGTCCACGCGTATACTCAAAATAAATACAGTATACCGTCCGGTCCACGGCTGTTCATCTCTCTCATTTTCATTGGCAGCAGAGTGTGCTACCGGCACTCGTCGCAGACGGCTAATGGCGACTGATTGGTACGATAAAATCGGTATCGGCGACAGACCGCCGTGTCATTTATCATCGTTAGGACGCCATTCTCACGTTATCACAGTGCACAGTCCATATTTTCCTATCGAACGTCCCTTCGGTCGTACGCGAAATACCTTCCGCCTTTTGCCACGATCTCCTGGACGTGACACCGTGATGTCAACTATTCGTTTTGCATTCGTGACAGCTAAATTCCTCGTCAAACGAACACGAGACACCGGCAACGCCAACGCGTTCCCACTAATAATGCGTTTTTACGACGCCGAAAACCCAGTGTTATACTACGGATCACTCTTTGAGACTCCATGATATGCGGTTACAGCGATCAACGTACAAATCATAAGACGTTAAACGCATTATAATATACAGGGTAACCTCTGTATATAAGTATGTTTATGTATAAGTTCGTTGCGTTTTCTTTCCGTGTACAATTATTCAAAACACAAATATGTTCACGTGTGAAAATAATTTATTTTTCATGAGTTTTTTAAAATCACAATTCGTTCACTAAATACTTATGACACGAATATCACTCGATAATTAAAAATATACGTATTTAAAACGTAAAGTAGAGAATTCATAGCAGTATATTATATTTTAGCGGATTACTCTGATTTTCTACTGTAGATTTGAAGTGCATATTATGTATCTCTTTGTTATTCAGACAAGAAAAAATAATTTATTCGTTAAATTGAACGAAACAAATATTTTCTTTTATAACGTTAAGGTATAGTTAAAATAGTGGTTGACGTTTGAGAGAGTTGAAAACCTGATAAAAATGACATGAAAAAGTTTTAAGAAATTTTTTTTAAAAAAACTCGATTTTTGAAAAATTTCTCACAAAACCCTTTGATAAAAATAACCGTTTGGCTTTCCGACAGGTCGAAAGAAGAAAAAAATCGGCAAAAAACACAAAATGGGAATGATGATGGCCGCGGCTTCGATGGGCATGACCGTCATCGGCGGCATGGCCATGAAAATGATGATGGGCGGCGTGACGATGATCGCGATGAAGGCACTGATCCTGGCCAAGATCGCGTTGCTCCTGTCGGCGATCATAGCGGTGAAAAAGCTGATGCAAGGGAGCGGCGGTGGCGGTGGCGGTGGAGGTGGCGGGGGCGCCGTGCCCTCGTGGGGCGGCGGGAACGAGCACGGCGGATACCGGCGAAGTTACGGGATGGCGGACAACGACGTGCCGAGCCTGACCGCGGGCGCGATGGCGTACAAGGACCAGCTGCAGGGCTCGCACGACTCGAGTGGGCACTATCCGCTCGTTTGAGTCGAGTGGCGCCACCGGTTCCGGACGAGCGGACCGACGACGCCTGGCGAACGATCGGTGTACACGTGTTTTTTTCAAAACGACCCAAACGGCCGTGTGACGACGATATCGATAAAAACACGTGGACAACGTCGCCGTCATCGAAACCTACTTTTTTCTTCGGTGTAACGTGTGTTATTCGGGTATGGATAGATTTAAGTCACGTCGATCGAATACCGGACAGACCGATTTTCGTTTTGTTCAAGTATCGATTAAGAAAAATAAAATAAAAACATTTAATTTAAGTTCTGTGTCTTTTAAACTAACGGTGTGAATGAAATAATCAGAGTTTCCAATCAAAAACTATGCTCGATCAAAAAATATACTTCTATCGCTTGAGTAAAATCGGACAAAATGATAAATTAAAATTCATAAATTGTCCCGGCGGCGCATTGTATTCGTGGGCGTCTTTGACGGTACGCAGGGTATACATTTGCGTACCTAAAATTCCGTATTATCGTGCTTGGCCTGCTAGGAACAATCACGCGGACCGCGCTGGTACGCCATCGAATGCTCTTATTAGATTTATTGCGAAAATCTAAATTTTCTTTACCGCATTGCATAATATAATCTTTTCACTATTTATTTTCAATTTTTCAAAATAAATAAATCAATAAATAAAGCTACGTAATCAATATAATATTATCATAAATTAATCATTACATTTGAAAATAAATCCTTTCATTTAATTATGATTTAATAATTACTTATGATTTCATAGCTTTTTATGTATTAACATTGCAAAATTGTAGCGACATTTAAGTGTTTTATTAGTTTAAGACAGTTCAAGCAGTGTTGCAATAGTTCCTAGTTACAATAGTGAAGATATCAAAACGAAAGCATGGATGCAAGGATGGATTTTTGAGAAATTAATATTACTAAACGGTTCCCCCTTTTCTTCGTGAAGGGTACACACGAATCAAAGTGTTATGACATCTGACCTCCTATTAATTAGATTTAGATTTATTTATTCGCAAACAAATATCAATACTATACTTTATAGGTACATGAGTAGATTATCGTCTGCTCGCCTTTTTTGAGCTATGCTTGTATTGAAGGTGACGATTTCTTAAAATAGCGTACCTACAACAATATTTATTAATATAGTACAGTGAAACCTCAATAAGTCGAAATTCAAGGGAAATGCAATTTTTTCGACTTATCGAGGTTTTCGACTTACTAAGGTTTTCGAGTTACCAAGGTTTTAGAAAAAAAATTCGACTTAAAAAGTTTTAAAAATGTAAGTATTAAAGTGTTTAATTATTATGTACGTAAATATGTACATATTATATTGTACAATGTAAAAAAATGTGATTAAACAGTTTAAATAAACACAAATTATCACGAAAAAAATATAATAAAACATATGTTGCAACTTTATAATAGATAATTTGTGATTTTACTTTGACTTAAAATTTTTAGATTTGCTATTATTAATTTCTACTACATTTAAAGCAGAGTACACTTTATCGTCCACAGTACTTAATTGTTCGGTGAATGTCCTTAGTAATATGAGGTCTTATGTT
Source organism: Therioaphis trifolii (assembly GCA_027580255.1). Classification (NCBI taxonomy): domain Eukaryota; kingdom Metazoa; phylum Arthropoda; class Insecta; order Hemiptera; family Aphididae; genus Therioaphis; species Therioaphis trifolii. Next base: position 34,000,883 of record CM050410.1, on the reverse strand, counting down.
GCTTGGTTCATTGAAACACGATACACAGGCTCAGATGATAATTTTTCGATGTCATCAACACCTCCAGTGCTACGTATGGAGTCAGTTATATCGTTGTCTGTCAGAATACCAGAAACGGCAATGTCATTGTCGATTTTAACAAAATCGTCAAAGGTTTCTTCCATGATTCCATAACGACTTGCTATCATCGCCCATTCTCTGTCATCCGTATCAGTATTTTCGATTATTATAGGCATCAATGTGTCGTCTTTCTCAGATTCAAGTACAAATCCACACAATAAACGCGATTACATAAAATTTTCGGAACGGACAAGCCGATTAGACAAATGTTTATAAATTAATTATCTGTCATTATCCGTCATAATCGGAGCACAGAATGTTCGAGTTATCTAATAATAATCTATAGTTTTTTTTTCGAGTAATCGAGGTTTTCGCAAGGGGACGGAATTTTTTTCGACTTATCAAGGTTTTCGACTTATCGAGGTTCCACTGTAATTTGAATAGTATACATGACGATATTTTACGAGTAGATGAAAACAGAGTTAAAAATTAAATTAATATAAGAGAAAAAGAAAACAATATGATTTATAGTTATTAATATCGTATCAATAAGCCGTTTATAGAGTAAAATATTTCGGAAAAAAAAATAGTGGCTTTCTAAATAATTAAGCGTCCCGAAAAAACAAAAAAAAATCAAATGATTTGAAATTGTATTCGTTTCCGTCGGACACCCCGTATACTCTGTGGCTTCGCGTCCTTTGGCATGTGTGTCACGTCGATTTTTGACCTTTAAACGTTCGTACAGCATTCGAAGTATAGCTGTTTAATTACGGTTAGAGCTGTTTAATTTCGCGTCAAAGTGGACCACCCGATAACGTCGTCTGATTGCGGCGTCCGTTCGGCGCTCACGGATGACGATCACACGCTCGTCTTTGCACGCTAGCGCGCGTCCGCGTGACCGTTGTCTCGAGAAACGGTTTCGACGCGAGCGGCGACCGTAGAAAATGATATCACGACGACGACTCGTATAATATTATTCTCAGTGACACACAATTCGAACTTTACGCACGTGATAATAACGATTAACTGTGTTTTCCCGAAATCGTACGTTTTCGTCCCTCGTGTTGAAATCGTCTCGACTACCGGCTTCATTTTCAATACTGTACCGATGATCACGCCATATCGATATAATATTATCGTTACCTATATTGAATTGTTGAAAAAAAAAAGAGATTATATATTAACGTGAAATTAATAACTCTTATTTATTCAACTATATTTGTTATTTAATTTATTTATTTTTTTTGGATATTGTCATAAAACTTTATTTTATAATACGCTATAGATTTTTTTCCATTTTCATACCGTGGAAAAAAAAAACTTTTAAACGCACGCATTCGAGAGATGTTTATAAACGAAATATGAAATGATATCGATTAGTGATCTATGTAATCTTTATATTTTCGAATGTTAACGTGTTAGAATCAGATAAAATTAAGGTAAAATCATGGTAAGTCACGAGTATCGATTTTCGTGTTAGCAAATACACAGATCAAACCAAGCGTAGGCTGCAATATTATTGTTTACGTTTTTAATAAACCAAATTTCGACGATTTTACTAAAAGGTCCAAAGGTTTTCTCCGTTCTATGTTGTTCTGACTTATATTCGACTTACTTAAAAAATACACTTTGTAAATTTAAATGATAAGCGCATTAAGTTTACAAAATATATTTGTTATGAATGTATATAATTGGTAATTTACTTAAGTTAATGACATCATGTTGAAATGTAATGTTTTGTTTTAAAATTTGAATGTTTGCTTTTTTACAATCAACCGAAAAAACTTAAAACCACGTATTGAAATTTCAATGAAAAATAATTGAGTTAAATACTTAATTTTTCGGCATAGAATTACTTAAACCCTTAAAGGATTAATTTAATCTCACTTGAAATTACTCAATGAATATAGAACTGTTTTATAAACAGCAGGATACACTCGTTAATATCGTATTGATTTATATTAATATTTTTTTAAAAAATATCACAAATTACTGAAATTACTAAATGAGAAACGAAGGGAATAAAAGTGTAGTTTTTTGTAATGAAAATATGCACGGATAACCTTCTTAAATCAGATATTGTTAATATAAATACATAATAATATAGGTAGTAAATGAATATTCTCTTCCTCTATTTCTAATATTCTAGATCATTTCGATGAAAAAAAAACTCACCGATAATTTGACGAAAAATCGTAAAATATATGAACGGTATGTTTTAATTCTGAAACTTTGCTCCGAATCGTTAAACTAAATAAATTATTTATAATTTCATTAATATGAAATACGCCCGTCCACATCAACTGGTCCGAAGAGCGAAGAATACGCCGTGGGGCAAAGTACGTATTTATTATTATTATTTTTTTTTATAATCGTTTTATAGTTTTAACCGTTTTACACGAAATACGCAATGAAATAGAATAATTCTTAATAATAATAATAATAATAATAATTATTTTACAAATAATTAATTTAAAATTCTATCTTTGCCGCTATATGCAAACTTACCGAACAACATTTCGTCGTGTACCCATTTCGTCCACACCTCGATAAATCGATAAAAGCTGCGCGAAAAAATGTTCTCCACGCACGTACTTATCGTTTGGACGATACTGATGTATGTGTGAAAATAATGTTGTGTGTAATTTTCGGACGAGAAACGACGGTAAATCATAAAAAAAAAAAAAAAAAAAAAAACAAAATCGAGTAAAAGCCATAAAACGTGTCGTATTTCGAATAAGTCTTGGCCAACGTCCGTCTTGGCTCGAACTAATCTTGAGACACTCTAAGCTCGACGGAAACGGAATCGCTCGGACGAAAGAGACGAACGTGAGTATGATACGACCGAGGTGATATGGATGAGGATTTCGTTTCACGAGACCGTTTTGGCCAATTAGAATAATGTTGACCGCGTCCGTTTCTCGGACGCGACGCGTTGTCATGGGATCTCAGGCACACGGTACGACGTGGTGAGACGAAATAACGGATCATTCGACCGTTAGATTTGTCGGCCGGCGGGAACCTCTCGGAACATCGCACGTCAAGATGAAATGGATTAAGAATTTGTTAATGGACGTCACCGTGGACGAAGAAAAGCTGCGCGACCGCCAGAGAGACAACGTCGACGACGGGGTTTTCAAACGCCCGTGGACCGGCCCGATCCCGTTGAAGCTCTCGTTCTCCGACAAGCCCTTTCGCACCGGTCGTTACAACTGCGTGGACCGGTCCACCGGCGAGAGGGGTAAGATGTTGCGGGCGGAGATTCGCCGGGAGAGCAAACGTCGACGGTTTGCCATGGCGGCGTACCGAAACCGCGCCGGGGCGGTGTGGAGGAGCGGGGCCGCTTCGGCGGGTACCGCGACCGACCGACCGTCGGGCGGCGCCGCCTTCGGCCGTCCGTGGCGAGTGCGGCCCGTCGTCACGGCAGAGTGGAGGCGACGGCCGTCCGTGGCGGGGTTCGACCGTCGTCCCGCCGCGGTACGGAGGAGCGGGGCCGTTTCGACGGGTACCGCGGCCGACCGACCGACGGGCGACAGCGCCTTCGAGCCTCCGTGGCCGGTGGTCCAGACCGGCTTCACGATAGAGTGGCGGCTGCGACCCCGAGTGCCGGTCGAACCCGAGCAACCTTTGCCGGAGGTCCGTGCGCACCCCAGCGGGCCGGTGAAGCGTGCCGCAGACGCGGACTTTGAGTGCCCCCCGGCGAAGAGGCGCTAAACGACGGCTGTCTCGGACGTCGGTAGACGCAACCGGCGTCGGTGGCGGATCCGTGATTTCATTTTGTGGTAAGTCGACAGAGGGCTTTAACGTGGTTTTGAGGTCGAGGGTCTAAAACAAATTCTGGTCGAGCGCTGCTGATACCGACAGCGGTCGATTAGTACAGACCTCGGGGTGGTGTCCAGAGGGCGGTCTGTTGGTAAAAAGAGGAAAACAGAGATTTCTATATCGGCTATATCTTATTGGGTTTTGATCGCGGTTCGATGGAGATTCTCCCGGAATAAAGACAATACTAGGACTACTACACGTATTGCCTTATACCAGAGGTTCTCAACCTGGGGTACGCGTACCCCTAGGGGTACGTGACATGATCTCGAGGGGTACGCGAAAAAAATTGAGTGATGGCGGAAAATTAAATTCAATGTAACTGAAATAGTTTACTATTAATGAAATATTAATATTCAATAATTTAATAATCGTGTACTTATTACAGTACAAGTTCTTCTTCTTCAGTTGTCTATCCGATTTTGAATGTTGGAACAGTACAAATAGTCTACGATATTATGTGATTAATGCAATACGATTTTATCGTTATAATATGAACTCTATAAAATACAGTTCTAGTAATTTAAGTAGATTAATTTTTTTAAATTGATATAATTATTTGTATGTACACTGTATGGCGCAAGCTAATAAAATAAATAATTAAATAATAATGAATAACATTAATATAATTATTATTTTCTGTTATTTATATTCCAAATTGATATTTGGGGTATAAAACTTGATAAACGATTAACCTGGGCCCATCATATAAGAGAAAAACGTTTATCCCTAAACAACCGTGTTCGAATGCTTAAACCTTTAATATCCAACAATAAATATACCTCTCCTAATGTCAAACTCCTTATGCATAAAACTTTACTAAAACCTATCTGGACTTGCGGAATCCAATTATGGGGAAACGCCAAAAAATCCAACTTAAATAAAATTCAATCCTTCCAAAATATTGCTCTAAGAAAATTAATTAATGCTCCCCTATACGTATCAAACCATTCACTCCATTCAGATATGAACTTAAAATCAATACACGAAGAAGATAAATACTTCTATAAAAGATTTTACAACCGCCTCTCCTCTCACTCAAATCCTCTAATAAAAAACCTCTCATCTCTTTCAATTCCTGGTAGTCCATCAAGACGATTGAAACGCATCTGGTGCAGGGATCTTTTCAATAATAATTAAATTAAAAAAAAAAAAAAAAAAAACATAATTATCTAAAATAATCTATTAATCTATCAATAAATTCATCACAAAGTGTCATCGCTGGGTGTCTTCTTTATTCACTTAATCATGTAAACTCTTTCACATATACTCATTATGTCAACCGATATAGATTGTATATTTCTTCTTAAATAAAAAAAATAAAAAAAAATAAAAAAATATTTGGGGAACGTGAAATAGTGGTGTTAGGTCATGGGATACGTGAATGAAAAAAGGTTGAGAACCGCTGGCCTATACGATTGAGTTTGAAATCATTTTTCTGATGTAAACGTTGGTTTTTGGAACAACGTTAATGATGTTGTCGTTTGTCCTTAGATCATGTGCACGCCGTCGAGCTCCGCAGCCAGGAGACGCCCCCGCTGCCGCCGGTCTCCTCCGCGGTCTGGCCGTTTAAGCGGCGGTCACCGCTTTAGTCCGTCGCCTCAATTCGGACCCGGGAAGACGCGGCGATATCTACCGCACGACGACGCGCGCACGGGAAGGTCCCGGTTTCCCCGGTGTTTCCCGCCGCGTCACCGTCATGCGTGCAAATCCCGGCCTGTTGCCCGCGGGCGGTTTCAGCAACCCCCGTGCAAGTTGCTCGATAGACATGCCGGTTAGATGTGTAGATTAATATATGTATACACGATGATTATAATAATAAATAAAATTAAAATTTCACATCGTCAATAAAACAGTTTGTACTTTTGTAATTTTTACTCACATGTTACTTACATATTTTGGAAATTTATCTGATGAAATGCTTAATTGAGCGTTGAAAATAAAAAATAAAAGCTGGTAAGTGAGATGATGGTGGTACAAGTTCGTCCTTCGTCGCTTCGGTCCTCGGACAAGATACTGGTGATGAATGAAATGATGACACATTTTTTTAGTATAAAACGATTCTGAGCAAAGCTTCAGTGTTATATATTATATTATTATTTAAATACTGTTTACGTATTTTACGGTTATTTGTATAATTTTTGGTGAGTTTTTTTTGTACTTAAACCCTCATAAAATATTCAATTAGATATAACTCATTTAAACTTCAATTGTTATAACTATTATAACTCATTAGAAATAAACTTAAAAGAAATCAGACAATATCGTAAAAAATCGTATTATAATTTATTAAAGTGTGTATAAAAAAAAATCCTGAGTCATGGGTTTTTGAAATCATGAATTTGAAATTATGCCATTTTCGAAAAAAAATCTTTAATTTTTTCGAAAACAAAATTTAGGGCACATCTAGATAATTTTAGCGATCAATTGGTAAGTATAATATTTTGGCAATTAGGGTACTATAAAAGTGTAGTTTTAAATATTAATCATGGTGACTAACTAAGGTTGTAAATTTGAAATTTTTCACATGAAATATTTCATGGCAAACATTTCATTGTTGAAAATTTTCCGCTTTATGAAATATTTCAATGAAATATTGAAAAATATATTTTTTTTTACGTTTGAAATAGTGACTGTTAAATGTCATTAACATTGATATTATGTTTGGAGTTTTCTATTTAACGTGGTATAGTCCATCAGATGCCTATAAATAGGTAATTTTATGATAATATTCTTCTAATAAGTAATAGTTCTAATCGTCTGTTATTTATTTACATTTTACTAGTCTTCGAATAATATATTTATATAATATGAATTCAATCATTTTATTTTTAAGCATTTAACATTTCCAGATGCTGGTATAATATTGCGTGTTGCACCATATTTACAATAAATTCTATAAATATGTGCTTAACTTTTAAACTTACCAAGTACCAATATATTTTTTGATGAGAAACTTCTGCAATAATGTGATAGATATTGAGTAATGGAACTACTGACCACTTATTTATAAATTCATCTATATTTTGTAAAATGTTTTCAGGTGTTTCAATGAATATATTGGTCTGTTACCTCCTTAATCAATTGTTTATAAATTATAATAACTATAAACTATTATGGTGTTAATTGTTAATTTATATAAGTTAGTTTTTATTTCTATTTAGTACAATTAATAATACAAATAGTATTCCATAATAAATAAAACATAAAGCATTATAATTATTACTGGTACGAAACAAACATTTTTTTTATTGTTTATCAAAATGAAACAAAATTTTTATTTTTCACTCAAATTAATATTTCATGAAATTTTACAACCCTATGACTAACCGATTTGGTTTGATTGGTTTACAAATATGATAAATACACATTACACGTTATGTACTTTCTTATTTAGTTATAATTGTGTTGAGATTGATGGTATAACAAACACAGATAACCAATGAAACAATCTAACGTTTTTATGGTTAAAAAAAATTAAAACTAACTATAACTTATCACTTAGTAAAATCGGGTAGATTTTATAAACAACTATGTGTTAGGAACATCTTTTTGTTGGTTTTTGAAAATTCAGGTTTTAAATAACATGATATAAAATATTTTTTGGCATTACCTACTTACTTACTATGCATAAATTCGTAATGTGAATAAAAATAAAATTGGTAGGTACACAACTGTATTAAAACAACTGCCTGCAGTGAATCAACTCAGAACCTAAAATTTATATTTATGCAAATAAAAGTGTTATAATTAATGTACAATGTTTGGTCTGAAATTCGTATCATTCACCAATATTCGTCGCTGAAGTGAACGCCAATAATGTGGTGATCTACAGCTTAACACTAGGCCTTAGTTTGCGTTACTAGTTAATAATATAGTAATCGATGAGAGAGTGTGTGTCTCGTACGGCAAAGACATTAAACAGTGAACGTCAGCGTTTTTTGTTCCATGGTAATTACTATAACACTATTCGTTTATATCGCTTCTTTGTTATCTCTCTTGACTTCCTTGTACACGGCTTGACCGTCTTGTGGAAAATAATTCACCCCTCTGAATATCGACGACGGTTTGGACGATGAAATTTGTTGAAACCCGTGTAGATCCCCGTAAAATTTGTCGCCTCTGATGTCGCCGACGAACCCGTTGTGATAACCATTTATCGGATGATGAACGCCGATCGGATGTTGATTATTGAACGAATGGCCAAACGGCTTGCTGCTGTGATGTACGAACAACGAACCATAACCAACCTGTAGTGATAAGTATTAGTTATTAAGGGTTTTTTGTGTATTTATTTATTTTGATTTTCCCGGCGCTATCGGCGTAGACGTTTTTCGCTGTCACCGGAGTTATTTTCTAAGTCTCACTCACCACACTAGTGACGACCAACGCGATCTTGGACAGTATAAATGCTTTTTTCGTCAGGAAATAGATCGCTGCGAATATGAACGGAATAACGGAAGCAATACTTATTTGTGTCGCTAACACGCTTGGCAAAAAAGATCTTTTGAATATCAAATGACCTTGAACAGAAATATTAAATTGTAAATGAAATATATCGTAACAGTTATCATAAATGTTTTCAGTACTGTTCCGAAAACAGGTAGTAATAATGCGATATTTTTTCTATAATCCACCGATAATGCTACTAATAGTTAATATTAAACAATAGTTACGTATTTTTTTCATAATCATGAATAACAAATTAATATCAATTCACTAAAATTTGTTTACTCAAATTATGATTTTATTTAATTTGTTTTACGACAAAATATTACGTAATATTAAAAACAAAAATGGCAATACTTTACATTATTATTTTATGTATACAGACTACCTTTTACTTAAAATCCTTATCAGACAATCAACCAAAAAAATATGTTGATCATTATTAAAAACATAAATCGTCTAATTTTATAATGATAAAAAAATGTGGGTGTTTTTAATTTATTTAGTATATTTAAATCGTTATCAATATTATTTTCGGCTTTTATAGGCGTGTGATATTTTTATTTCTATAAACGTCATAGTTTTGTTAAATACTTACATCAAAAAACGAATACAAACATTTTTTTATCTTATACATTGTATTTTTTTAATTTTTTTTTTGGTGCAATAATTGTTTCGTTTCATGACTGTCAGTGAGATCTAGTGGTAAAATATAATACCATTGAACTACACGATAAGCAATAATATTGTTATTTTGAGTTTAACACATAAAACGCAATCTTTCTCGATGTTATTCCATACAATTAATTAGTGATGGGAATAATCGAATGAAATAATCAAATCAGTTCGATTATTTTAAAATATTAATACAATAATCGAATGAGACATTCGAATGATAAAATTAGTAGCATTGGTTAAATACACTAAATTTATAATAAATGTGTAATTAATCAATGTTAGTAAGTAGTAAAAATCATGACAAAATAATCATGATATTGTAAAAACACTCCATGTATTGTATTATTATTTATTTTAATAATTTGTATAATTCCCTGTATCGGTAATCGCCACACTAATCAATATTCGGTATAGTAACCATTTGATTATATACCAGTTCAATCAATGCAAATCATGAACCATACGAATACTCGATTATTTTTAATTTTTATTTCAACTGCTTATGAATCATTCGATTATTTTGTTTTCGACTACTAATCATTCGATTATTCGATTATTTTTGTTTTTGATTACTAATCATTCGATTATTAAAACCATTCGATTATTCCCATGATTACAATTAATGAAGTCTTGAACGTGACATAATATCGATTTGAAAAACACTACATTGTTATGTTCAATACCAATAACGGTTTTCACACGTACAAGATTTACTAAGTTCATACCGTATATAGTTTTATAGATATATTATCTATTTTTTTTTTTTTTATTTATGAATTTTTTTTTATTATTATACTCCGTGAAACGTGTTTTATAATAATTAGTGATTTCGTGCTTGTTTGCCATCGATGTGTTGCCGTAATGTACGGAAAACGTGTTTATTTTTACGGCAAACATTTAAAAGAAATATTATATTGTCGGGTATGTTTCAAAACGGTATGTCAACACGTTTGTAAACGCTATCGCGACATTCAAAATAAATAGAAACTCACCATAACCGAGACTCCTCTCGTCGAAATTTCGTCGCCGATCAACGATAAAATCGATCATTCCTCTTCCGTTGTAAGTCGGGCCGATTCGCATCTGAAGTCCTGGGTAAAGAAGGCTCAGGTCCCAACAAAACGTTCGCCTGGAAAGCAACGAGGACGCCGCTTCAACAACTGCTCCCACGTTGTACGGGTTGTCGCCTGTTGAAAATACAAGGGAAAAACGTGTGTACTCACTAGCGCGATGATAATAATAATAACAGACAACTACTGTGTGTTTTACATATTTTCGTGTAACGATAAAAATACGTACTGTAGACTTTTGACCGAGTTAAAAATAAACGTTATATTTTCTTTTTCAAAAAATAATTGTAAATACAGTTTACATATATTTTGTATAACTAAATTATTTTCATGTCAGTAAACTTAACATTCAGTTTGATATCAAGTTTAGTGACGTGTATGAAAACGAAATCGATTAATCGTAAAATAATGTCTTGTACGCTCAACTTTTTGCAGTGACCTTAATTTTTTTTTTTTGGATTCTGAGTGAGCGAAGGATCTTATGGTTTTACAATGATGTTTATTTTTTTTTCTTTAAACACTTTTTTGTATAGAAATCCTTGTCCAAAATTTTCGTCCAGCAACTTTTTAGATTCGAAATTGAACTGAGATGGTACTTTAGAGAGGTCATTTTTCCAAAATCTCCATAGTTTTTCCAGAAATCAAGAAAAACGGTAAAATCGGTAAAAATCCGCCGTCAACGAGATTTTTACTGTTCAGATTTTAGGTATTTAGTCATAAATCGAAAAGTATTGAAGCTAGAAACTTGAAAATTTTATCCAATATCAATTACATACTTTTTTATATTGGACAACATTTTCAGAACAATTATAGCACTTTTGACTCAAATATAGAACTTTTAATTTACCAAATTGTTTGAAAGTTGTTATGTAATATAATTTTAAATATTTGACAAAAATTTCTGAAAATTTAATATGACCTTACTCATATACCTACCTAATTATCCTAACTAAAATTCAAAAATCGTGACTTAGGATTTTTTTTTATACCCACTTTAATAAATTATTATAACTCACCAAAAATTATACAAATTACCGTAAAATACGTAAACAGAATTTAAATAATAATATATTATATTACACTGAAGCTTTGCTCAGAATCGTTTTATAATAAAGAAATGATGACTCATTTCTTTAAAACTTAATACATTCATCACCAATATCTTGTCCGAGGACCGAAGGGACGAAGGACGAACTTGTACCACCATCATCTCACTTACCAGCTTTTAGATTCTGAACGAAGTGAAGAATGTATTGATTTTACTATGATGTGTGTTTTTTTTTTTTTTTTGTTTTTTTTTTTTTTTTTTTTTTTTTTTTTTTTTGTTTTTTTTTTGTTTTTGTGTCTGTGTACACCATAACTACTCGAAATAATGCTTCAATTTTGAACTTCAGGGTATGTTTTCGGTGGCAAAACGAATATCGGAGGTACCTTAGAGAGGTCACAAGTGAAAATTCCCAAAAGTTTTCAAATGCCACGGGAAAAACAAACAAAAAATGAGGAAAAACCGGTACTTTTTGTGCAAAACCCGTTTTTGACGAAATCGATTTTTTTATTTAGCCGTTACTCAAAAACCAAAAATTGTAGATACTTGAAATTTTCACCAAATGTTTATATTGAAATCATCTATACGTGGTAAAATTTTTGAACACTTTTGACTTTTATTGAGCTAATTATAGACAATTGAAATTTTCAATTTTTTTAAGTATTTTTTTTTAAAATAACGATAAAATTTTTTTTTTTTGCCAGAAAATCTTGAAAATTTAATACAAGGTTTCTTATAAGTTGTTCCATAACTGATAAAAAAAAATCCAAAATCGTAAGTCACAATTTTTTTTTATAAGTGCTCAAAGTTCCAATTTATACGAAATATGTAAAAATTGCGAAAATTTGCAAATAATTTTGTTGTTGAAAAATCGTAAAATTTTTTTCTTTTATAACTAAGTTTTGAAAATTTGGTACAAGGTTTTTCATTAGTTTTTCTTCAATTATCTGCAAAAAAAACTCTACCGGATTCAGACAAAAAAATTTTATGAGTGTTTGAAATTTAAATTTTTACAAAAACACGTTAAACAACGGTTTAGCCTCAAACGATTTTTGCTAATTGTTTTTTTTTTCAAAAAGTATAAGTTGTAGAAACTTGAAAATTTTATCAGTTGTTTATATTGGCATTTTCTTTATATAATTTTATTTTCAAAAGATTTCACTCATTTTTAATCAATTTATAGGCATTTGAAATATTCGATTTTTTTTATTTTTTTTTTTATAAATGTTGATAAAAAAAATGTAGCTCGGACGAAATACTTGAAAATTTAATAGAAGGGTCCACATAAGTTGTTCTAACTCCCATTCAAAAATTATAAAAATACATAGGCACAAAATTTTTTTATAAGCGTTTATAAGTGCTAATATTGACAAAATTCGTCAAAATCATGTATATTTGCTATGTATTTTGCAGTTGAAAATTCATAAAATTTTAAGTATTCAAAACTAAGAATTGTAAATTCGGTACAAAGTTTGACATACGTTTTTCTTCAATTATCTGTAAAAAAATTTGCACTGGAATAAAATCAAAAATTTTTATGAGTGTTTGAAATTACAATTTTTTCACATAATCGCGTAAAATAACAATTTAGGCATCATTGATTTTTGATATTTGTTCTTATTCAAAAAGTATAGGTCGTAGAAACTTAAAACTTTTACGAAATGTTTAAATAGGCATTTTCTTTACATAGTTGTATTTTCAAAATATTTCGTTTATTTTTTAGCTATTTATAGGCATTTGAATAATTCGATTTTTCTTCGATTTTTTTTTATAAAAGTCGATAACAATTTTTTGGCCCTACCAAATCGCTTGAAAATTTAATAGAAGGTTTTGAATAAGTTGATCTAAGAGTGATTCAAAAATTATTCAAATACATAGGCACAATTTTTTTTTATAAGCAGTTGAAGTTCAAAAATCGACAAAATTTGTCAAAATCACGAATATTTGCAAATTATTTTGTAGTTGAAAATGTATAAAAATTTTTGTATTCAAAGATAAGAAATGAAAATATTATGTAATATCACAGCTGATAAAGATAATTAAATAGATTAAGTTTATTATAATATAATCAGTAGCTGACAGCTGTTCTATACAAAATATTGGTAGATTGTAAACACAAGGTGTATAACGTACCTTTACATGGTTGAATAGAACGTTACTAACTTCCAATTTCCAGTTATTTTAATGTGTGTATCAGTTCCATAAACATGCGGATTTTATATATTATTATTAATTATTAATATTTAAATAGACGTAGCCACGGAGCATTCAGCATATATGGACGGCGGGGTCGGGTGGTGCCGTCACGATAGTGCATTTAGGCAAATAATATGGTATTTACCTACACCCTATCTATGCACATCCTGGTTTGTCCAATGCTCACGAGCAGAAGTCACATGAATAGACAAATGTAAATTTAACCCAATCTAGGATATTAAAATAAAATATATATTACAATTTAAGGCTGACATCTTCATCTTCGTTCAGAATCGTTTTTTTTTTTATAATATAAAATAATTCCAAAATCTATCCAATAATGCCTAATCTAGCAATGCATCTCGTGTATCCCACCCAACTACTGTATCCTGTACTTAACTTACAATGATTTATCATTGCATTCAAATGTAAAGTACCATACAACTAAACTATCGTAAACCAGGTGATCCCATGATAGAAAGTGCTATACACTCCTCACCATTATCTTGTCCGAGGAGCGAAGCGACGAAGGACGAACTTCCACCACCATTATCTTATCGGCTTTTTTTCTTTTTCTTTCTTTTTTTTTTTTTTTTTGATTTCGAATAACTTTTAACGAAAAACGTTAAACGACAAAATTCTTCTACTAGTCAATCACGTCTATGTGATAAATTAAAATTTTGTCGACTATCTCAAATTCGAACCGTTTCATGTTTTATTACGTACCGAACACGTCTTCGTTTACATTATATCGAAATATTTTTACGTCTTCGAGAGTACCAGAACACGCACTGAATCGACGGGTGTTCGGAATCTCAAAAGCACCGATGAAATCGACCGAGTGCGTTTACGACCAGATTATTATTTTCTGTCCTACGAGATTTTTCCCGATATCGCGGGATCGTCTTGAATTTCGTCGCCCGTTTTATTTTCGTACGACACACAGTCACTCGTTTTTCACTCGGTGCAGACGTTATAATATTACAGTACAATGTTGAATTAATAATTATGTCCCGTTTTAAACAACAGTCATCAATAAGGTCAACAATTTGCATTCTGCATAATATTAATATTATGCACGATAGATAAAATAATATGTTTCATTCGTCCGGGTCCCATATGAAATATCTTTTTACGCGTGTGTTATTGTAATCAAAACGCGAACTTGAGCGAGACGTCAGATTTGTATTTCATCGTATAACTTACATTGGAAATGGATTGAATATACATAATAATGTATTATATTATTGAGAAATATGTAAATAAAAAAAAATAAATAAAAATATTTCACACGGGGTTTTTTTTTTCATATGCGTAGATATTGGATCGTCCAACAATATTAACGATTCACACTTGTACGAATAATGTCTAGTTTATTAGTTAAAATATTTTCAAATTTTATTGAATTTCTTTCAGCTAAAAGTTATGTATTTATGTTTCATGAGTTTTTTATGCAAAATTCAGTCAGTTTATGAACGTACTAACGTAATCGTTTGAATTTTATTTAGTCGTAAACAAATGTTATGTTTGAATTTTGAACATTGTACACGTTATGTTTTCATCATAATTATTGTATCGTCTTTTTTGAAATATCCCAAGTATGGCACGTGTGATTTTATTTTATTCGAAATTATAACCCGCTGAAAAAAACACCGTGGTACAATGTTGATGAAATAATCATGCATTTGTATCGAAACGAATTTTCCAATCAATCGAGTGTCGAAAACGAAACGATATTTTCCGAAGAACGACGGTTTTGATCGGTTATCCAAAAACCGTATGGAATAAAAAATCATTTGTTCGTAGTCTCCCGCGATGATGTTTAAACTGTTCGTCAATTAGATAAAAAAAATAAAAATAAAAATTTTAAAAAAATAAAAAATAAAAAACTAATAAAATTCAAGTATAACCTTTATAAAGCGTGCGTAGTCTATGATATCCGACCAGACGTGAGTGGGGAGTTGTTTGCGCAACGTGTTTAGTGTATTCGTTGTTTTTCGTGAAAACGTTGTGTTTGAGGCCGGGCGCACACTAAAAGAGCAAAACTGCTCCGAGCTGCTCGGGTCAGCCCGGAGATGTTTGAACACAATTGGAACGTGCGTAAAACAATTAACGCGCGCACACTAATCAGTCAACATCAAAACACGGCAAGATAGAACAAAACATGATCGCTCGTGATCGGTCCGGTTCTATTTTCGCTCCGATCGAAATACGAAAATCAATGTCGCTGGTTTATTTTACGAATTTAAGTACACGATTACATCACCAAACACCGTGTGAACACGTTATTTTATTCTTAATTCTTCGTACTACATCGTTATTTTATTTTTACCTTTTTAATTTTGATAAAAAATTATATTATATTATTATTTAAAATTGTGTTATTTTCTAACCATTTTTCGTTTATTTCATGAATCCAAATTTTGCGTTTTTTTTTATCATTAGTACTTTCGCTATTTAATAAAAATTGTCACATAAGTGGTACAACGACGTTGTCTTCGTCAGCACTCATCTTGACAACTGGTGTAACGAAAATTAATCCAGAATATTATTGTCTTGTTCTGTTCTGTTTTGTCAGTGCGAATGGAATTTGTTCCGAGCTGTTTAGAATAAAATGTTCCGAGCAGCTCGGAGCAGTTTTGCTCTTTCAGTGTGCGCCCGGCCTAACACTTTTGCCGTCGTCACGTGTCCGACATTGGTGAAAAGTGTGTCGAAAATTCAAAAATACCTGTTTGTAATACGTGTATTATTATTATTATTATTATTACTGATGCGTACGAACGTACGGCGCGTCGTAATTTTTCGAACATTATTATCATTACTGTTCCTATACGGGTTTTGTAGCGACGTGAATAAAACACAATATTATAATATCGCACCGTTGAAACACGATCGGAAAAAGTTATAGTAATTAATTGATTATAATAATATTATTATAGGCTTTGTGTTGTTCGTTCGGTCGTTTCGAGAGACCAACATGCTCGGTGTGAGCGACGATAATATTCTCGGCACGCGGGCGCACAACGATCGCGAAACGAAATCGGGTCAATTCGCATTTGGTTACTCGAAAGTGTAATAACTATATTCGTTTGCCGTTATTTTCGCTGCTCGCGAGCTGTCGTGCGATAATTAAACGCGTTTTGTTTTTTATTTTATTTTAAAGAAAAACAGACACGCGCGTCCGCCGTCGTTCCGCCGTAGAGTCCTGGGGGACGCGAACACCCGCGGCCAAACGTCAACACGACACGTATCGTGTCAATACGGCGGGCGTCCGACGAAATTCATCCCGACAATGTTCGAATCGTTTCCATCCGCGATTCAAAATCCTTTGCAAAACCGAATTTTTACAAACGAATAATGATTTTTCCCCTATTTTTTATCCACCTGCTTATTTATTTATCTATTTACTTTTTTTTTTTTGTTTGGTGACAATTATGGTGGTAGCCGAATTGGTTCCCATTTGGCCGAATCGGTTCCCGTTTGAAAGAGGTATTTACGTTTAGCCGAATCGGTTCTCGTTTTTGTACAGGTAAAATAGTAACAACTTTAACTTTAACGTTTAATAATTGGTACAAAGAATAAATTAGATTGTATAAAGTGTAATAGATAAATTATATTAAATTTCGAAGTCATAATACAAGAAAACTTACTAGCAAACAGGAAAGAAATAAGACAAATTTGGAAAATTGTATGACTGAGTACATTAATAAAAAGCATACACGAATTGAATGTTTAAAGAAAGTTTGTCTCAAATTTGCAAACCAACATTTTTAAATCGTATTCAATATATTTGATCATTTTAATTACTAGTTGACCTCCAAAGTTTCAATTCAACAATTTAAAATTTAATATATCACATCATTTTTTTAACACAAACTATCTTACATTTTTAACCAAGTCTACTTTATAGTTGACAATCCTAAGCCTGTAAAATTTAGAACAGTGCCCACTGCACGACTCTGAACTTTAAGTGCTTATGACTATAAAACCAGAGATCCGATAAGAAAGATTTAACATAAACATTGAAGTTCCCAAAACTCATAATTATCGTATTTTATTGTTTAACATATTTAATAGAATTTTCCATTTGAGCAAACTAAAAATTTAAAAAGAAAAACAGTTAACCGATTAATTTTTTTTCATAAAAGTACAAACTTGTTAGTGTTTTGAATTATACACAGAAAGAAATTCGAATTTATGCACGATAAAGGATTTAGTCATGTCGTGTGTATCTCCACGATAAATCTATTTTCGTTTTGTTTAAGTATCGATTAAGAAAAACAAATAAATAAAAACATCAAATTTAAATGCTGTGTCTTTTAAACTAATAGTGTGAATAAAAATATCAGAATTTCCAAAAATCGTATTTTTGCCGTAATTACACCGTGTTGCGAAATATAGTGGTTACCGTTTAAGAAAACTAAAAACATCAAAAACTACGCTCGATCAAAAAATATACTTCTATCACTTGAGTGAAATCGGACGAAATAATAAATTAAAATTCATAAATTGTCCCGGTCACGCATTGTACTCGTATTTGGGGGCGTCGTTTACGGTACGCAGGTTTATACATTTGCGTACTTAACATTCCGTATTATCGTGCTTGGCCTACTAGGAACAATCACACGGACCACGCCGGTATGGCAAAAATGCTCTTATTAGTTTTATTGAGAAATTCTAAGTTTTCTTTATCGTATCGCTTGTTAAAATTAGTTGCGCGCTTTTTTAATTTGTACTTTAAAGTTAGCTTAACTTTCCACGTTATTGTTGATAAAATATAATCTTTTCACTATTTATTTTCAATTTTTCAAAATTAATAAATAAATAAATAAAGCTATGTAATCAATATAAAATTATAGTTTAGATTAATCGTAACATTTGAAAATAAATCCTATAATTCTCCGCGGTCTGGCCGTTCGGCGCCGCTTTAGTCCGTCGACTTCATTCGGACCCGGGAACACGCGGCGATACTCCTGCCGCACGACGACGCGCGCACGGGAAGGTCCCGGTTTCCCCGGTGTTTCCGGCCACGTCAGCGTCGTGCGCGCCGCTTCCCGCCTGTAGCCCGCGGGCGGTGTCAACAACCACCGTGCACGTTGCTCGGGAGCACACACGCCGGATATATTTGTAAATTAATGTATTTTTGATGATAATAATAATAAATGAAATAAAAAAGTTCACATCGTCGATAAAACAGTTTGTGCTTTTGTAATTTTTACTCATGCGTTATCTACGTATTTTCGAAATGAATCTGATGAAATGCGTAATTGAGCGTTGAAAATTAAAAAAAAAAACCACGTCGGTAGCTCAGTCATAGTTTTGGCCGATTAGAATATTGTTGACCGCGTCCGTTTCTCGGACGCGACGCGTTGTCATGGGATCTCGGCACACAGTACGACGTGATGCGAGGTGCGTGAAGTTAGCGGAAAAATTCGAGCACTAATTTCCGCTATTACACCATTATTTAGTGCTCAATTAGTGCTATTAAACCATACTATTTTCAAAATTAGTGCTAAGACCAGTAAAAAGTTACAGGCGGGCTTATCTTTCTCCGCTAACTTCACGTAGGCGAAATAACAGATCATTCGACCGTTAGATTTGTCAGCCGGCGGGAACCTCTCGGAACATCACGTTCGAGATGAAATGGTTTTGCGGTTTTTTAATGGACGCCACCGTGGACGAAGAGGAGATGCGCGACCGCCTGAAAGACAACGTCGACGACGGGGTTTTCAAACGCCCGTGGACCGGCCCGATCCCGTTGAAGCTCTCGTTCTCCGACAAGCCCTTTCGCACCGGCCGTTACAACTGCGTGGACCGGTCTACCGGCGAGAGGGGTAAGGTGCTGAGGGCGGAGATTCGCCGGGAGAGGAAGCGTCGACGGTCGGCAGACCGCAGGCGACGGGCGGCCGTGGAGGGGTTCGACCGTCGTCCCACCGCGGTACGGAGGAGCGGGGCCGTTTCGACGGGTACCGCTGCCGACCGACCGTCGGGCGACGGCGCCTCCGACCGTCCGTGGCGAGTGCGGCCCGTCGTCACGGCGGAGCGGAGGCGACGGGCGGCCGTGGAGGGGTTCGACCGTCGTCCCACCGCGGTACGGAGGAGCGGGGCCGTTTCGACGGGTACCGCGGACGACCGACCGTCGGGCGACGGCGCCTTCGAGCGTCCGTTGCCGGTGGTCCAGACCGGCTTCACGGTGGAGTGGCGGCTGCGACCCCGAGTACCGGTCGAACGCGAGCAACCTATGCAGAAGGTTCGTGCGCACCCCAGGGGGCCGGTGAAGCGTGCCACAGACGGGGACTTCGAGCGCTCCCCGGCGAAGAGGCGCAAAACGACGTCTGTCTCGGACGTCGGCAGACGCAACCGGTGGATGCGGCTCAGTGATTTCGTCTTGTGGTAAGTCGACCGAGGGCTTTAACGCGGTTTGAGGTCGAGGGTCTAAAACGAATTCTGGTCGAGCGCTGCTGATACCGAAAGCGGTCGATTAGTACCGACCTCGGGGTGGTATCCAGAGGGTGGTCTGTTGGTAAAAAGAGGAAAACAGAGATTCCTATGTCTTATTCGGTTTTGATCGCGGTTCCATCGAGATTCTCCCGAAATGAAGACAAATACAAAACGTATTAAAAACGAAAAAAATCACGTCACTGATATCGAAACCGACATTTCAAAGTTGTTAACTTTCATTTAAAACATTTTCCGTAACGAGGTGGAAAAAACATTATTGTATTAGAAATACTATGAAAAATTATAGATTTTCCAATTTATCAATACTCCACACCGAAAAAGATTCAGTTAGACTCGGACGACGCGTTAAATATTTTTGCAGGGAAAGACAGACGTCTTAATTTAATTTCAATTATTATGTGTAATATGTTTTATAAAAAAAAAAAATCAGGTTTAAGTGTAATAAACGATTAATAAGTATAAATATTGTTTTATTTGGAAAATGTTCACTTTCAATTAATTTAATTAAAAAAGGAAGTTTTTTTTTTTTTAAATAATATACATTTGTCTTATCCTTTGTAGCCTCCATAGATATGTATACCAAACTAGACATGCATACACGACTGTACAATATAAAACTATCATTATACCATTATCAGTCGATAAAATATATAAATTTACGAATCAAAATGACAATATAAAAACATTTTCGTTTTGAAATATTTCTGCGGTGGTAAAAATCTTTTGTGTAATCCGTTTGTGACGTTGTCCAAAACGAAATGATACGATTGAGTTTGAAATCGTTTTTCCGATGTGAACGTTGGTTTTCGGAACAACGTTAACGGTGTTGTCGTTTGTCCTTAGATCGTGGGCCGTCAAGGCGCGCCGTCGAGCTTCGCGGCCAGGAGACGCCCCCGCCGCCGCCGGCCTCCTCGGCGGATTTTCCGTTCGGCGAGAGCGACACAAGGCGGCGCCGCTTTAGCCCGTCGCCTTCATTCGGACCCGGGAAGACGCGGCAATACTCCTGCCGCACGACGACGCGCGCACGGGAAGGTCCCGGTTTCCCCGGTGTTTCCCGCCGCGTCACCGTCGTGCGCGCCGCTTCCCGGCGTGTTGCCCGCGGGCGGTGTCAACAACCCCCGTGCACGTCGCTCGGGGGCACACATGCCAGATAGATTTGTTAATTTATATATTTATACACGATGTTTATGGTTATAAATAAAATTTAAAAAATCACATCGTCAATAAAACAGTTTGTACTTTTGTAATTTTTACTCACGTGTTACCTATACATATTTTGGAAATGAATCTGACGAAATGTATAATTGAGCGTTGAAAATTAAAAAAGAAACAACGTCGGTACCTCAGTCAAATGAAATGAAAAAGTTAAGGATTAGGTTGTTTTCTGTATGAAAAAGATTTTAAAAAATACCGATTTCGCATAATTGTTCAGTTCTCTTGGCCGAACACCGAGCGCTGGGCGACTTCTATAATTTATTGATCTACGTCTGCCAGTGCGCGTCTAATATGAACGCTTCTAGTAAAATAAAAAAGCACATAAAAGGTACTTGACTTCATGAGTTTAGAAATTACTCCATTAAAAAAAAGAAAAAATCTTTCATTTGTTCGAAGGAAGTATTTTATTTTTTATTTTTTTATTTTGAAGTTAAATTATGGGGTTATATGAATTTATAAAAAATCTGGTAACGACGTATTTTTGTTCACACGTTTATTACCATTTATCAAATAAAATTACCGCTGCCAATATTAACCGAGGATATTGGAATTAATAACGTATCCATCTGTCGGACGTTTTGTCTGTTATGAATTGACAGCAAATGTACATATATTATTATCATCTCGTCGTTCCGAAATAAAATCGATTTTCACCGTAAGCATTTTAAGGGTGTTCAAAGCCTATCTAAAAAAAATTTTTTTAAATACGTCACCGCATGGGTCCGTGTACCCTCTAGAGTCACGCAAGAAGCGCCGTGACTGCGTAGCAATTATTATAATATCGTACGACGGCCACCGCAATATCGTGTGTCGTGCGCCGACCGAAGACTCGTGCGTTCGCGACTCGGATACAGTGAATTGCGACGTAATTACACGACCATAATATTAAATTATGCAATTATAACGCCGTTATGTACTCGGTGCACGCGCCGGCGCACCGCATATTATAGGCGCCGGCAACCGAGTGCCGTATTTGCCGAGAGGAGGATTTAAGGAGTAGAAGTTTCGACAAGAGGCCACGGAAGTAGACCGTAATTAGCTGTGTTTGATTTGAAAAAAAAAACAGAAAAATAAATTCTAAAAACTAAAAAAATACGAACACGGCGAACGATAACAAAATGTCAAGTCCCCGAGTAAGCGTTTTTTTTTCGTTTTTCATTGATTGTTATTTCGTTGTACTATTATGTTGAAATTTCGTGATACGAGATGACAAGCCGTTCGAAAAATATAAGTAAAAAATATCTAATGTAATAGTTGAAAAAGTCGACGACGAAAAGGGTGTAAAACGACAATGACGATTTTAAATTAATTCCGTTTTTTAAAACAAATTTAGCCTTGCGGAAATATTTTTTTGGTGCATATAGAAAAAAAATAGTGAATATGTGTTATGTTCAGAAATCAACGTTCAGTATAATATAATTGATTAATTATTACTCAATGGTATGAGTAATAACAAATTATATATCCACAATATTGATATTATAATAATATATTGACATTTCATCGACCTATTTCCATTTGAAATATTGGATAACAAAAAAAAAAAAAATGTATTCTATGATGAGTATTAGTGTCAAAGCCCCGTGAAGTTGAATGTTTATTTAACCACAGATTATAATAATAGTATTCGATTAGCATTGTACGAAAAGAGAAAAATTTTGTCGGTACCTAATTGCGTGTTCAATTAAATACGTATTTGATTTGAAATTTTAATTGAATAAAATTATTTCAGACACTAAATATCTAAGTACGATTTATTATTTTCTCGATCAAAAGTGGATAATTTGAATGAATGATATTGTACTGTTAGATCTTTTAATTTAAGTCGAAATAATGGACGATCAATATTCACACACTCACTGTTTTTAATATAATATCTCTAGAAACGTCGAGGCTTTTTGTGATTTTTAAAATTCTCAGCACAAAGTACAATTATTAAGTTTATGACTTGCATATTATTTTGTTTATCGATAATTTTCTATACCAAAACCTTGTATGGATAATACCTGACCAATACATACAGTCATTGTATTTTATTGTACTTTAAAACGAATCCATTCCTCTAATTATCTCGTATGTAACACTTGATTGGCTTAAAAAAAATTTCAACTTTAAGAATAATATAATATTATAACGTTTGAATAAACCAGCGTTTCTTAAACTTTTTTATACATGGAACCCTTTTTGGTATTTACTTTTATCGCGGAACCTCTACTAATATTTTTTTTAACTTTTTAGTTTTTTTAGGATTATTTTTAAATGTAAATTAATTGCAATCATATAATAAAATTGTGTTAAAGGTATTTAATTTAAAAAAGTATCTTAAAATAAAAATAAAAATAATAATAATTGTAATATTGTATAAATATATAATACTAATGACATTTTTCCCCCCGCTAGCCGCTACTAATCTTTAGTTAAATATTTTTAAAGTAATTTTCTTGAAAATTTCGAAATAAATAACTAAAGCTTCGCGGAACCCTGAAGTGATCTCCACGGAACCCTGGGGTTCCGCGGAACACAGTTTAAGAAACGCTGGAATAAACGAACGAGCTCGATAAGCTTTTTTTCCCCAGGGATTTTAAACTTTTATTCTAGTACAACTGATACAAATCACCAATTCGTGGTCTCTAGATAATTCGATAAACATTGACGCTTATAAATTTAAGTGATATTGTTATTAAGTAGGTACCTATAACTCGACACAATTCGATTGGAATAAATATCGCTGGAAAAACTCTAAGTAACACCCATAAACTGTGATAACTGTTCCAATTTTTTCCAACGTTTTTGTATCCGGATCCTGCCTGCGTCATACGTTTTATCAAACTATTTACACCGTATAGAAACGGATTTAACTAGTATTTTAATAACGTCGTTTTTTTTATCGATAATTTCAATTTTTTCAAATGATGGTAAATCGATTTTATATAGGTAATTAAAAATGTATTCGTATGAGGCATTATATTTATAAATCCGATGTTATGTTTGAAGTTCGAATGAAACGTACATCATACAACATGATGTTCATTAATGTTTAAGTAATAAAAAAGTCAAACAAAACTCACGAAACATTTTCAGTAAATCGATAATGTACTTTTTTAAATGTCTGACATTAGTTATAAAATATGTATTTGGGAGTCGAACAGTTTTTTAAAGAAAAATCGATCCTTGTGATTAGGACCGTGGGACTTGAAAGAAATCTTTGTGTCGAGAAAAAAAAATGTTTTGGTTTTAAAAACCGATTCTGTTTCGTCGGCAATAAGATTGGTGCGGGGAGCGGGACGGGTCACCTCAGAATTAACGAAATTTAGCACTCTCCAGATTCAAAGACCGAACGAGCGTGGACATAATTGATATGAATCGCTAAATGCAGAAAGAGCACATGTCTAATTTTTTTACAAAGATCACTTTATTACATTTAACGATTCATATGTACAGTATATTATATTTTCGTACGATTAATCACTCCTCGATTAATCACGACATCTGCATGGGAAAAGCACGCAGATGAACACCGAGTATTCGAAACGCATACTTTTGACATGATAATTACCCGCGCGAAACAATGTGACGAACGACTAGGATTGACGGAAACGACGACGCGACGCGACGCAAGAACGGCTGTACTTATTTTATTGAATTTCAAACAACCACCCTAAATGGAGAAACGCGAATATCAACTTTCTTACGCACACATATTTATGACCTCGAGCAGAAAACTCTACAAATATGTGTGTGTGTGTGTGTGTGTGTGTGTGTGTGTGTGTGTGTGTGTGTGTGTGTGTGTGTGTGTGTGTGTGTGTAAACGTATAGTACAATTTTATATCCATGTTCGTATTGTTTGAAGAGTTTATGTACTGGATTATTTTGTAGTGCGAACGTACACACACACACACACACGTGCGCAAAAGTGATTGCAAAAACATGGAGACGAATATTTTGCAGGTTTATCGTTTGAACGCGTCGACCTCATTTCGTTGGGTTTCCGAAAATATCGTTGTTCGACTCGTTTCGTAGTCAATCGGATAAAATATTACCAAACACACGCGATAATAAACGATTTTACTATTGTAACGCTGAAAAAAAAATGCATATCCCAAGGACCCCTACAGATATGTTACTCAGGGGGGGGGGGAATTTGTGACTCGTGAAGTACAACTATTAGTTTTACTAGTAGGTACATAATAATATTATACTCGTAATAAACGGTGCAATAATTGTCGGAAAGTCACTGAGTGCCCCAGTCGTGTGAGACCGTTTTCATGTAAAAAAACTTACAATTTTGTAACTGACACGAGAAATCTCATGGGGAGCAATGGCCTCCACTGCCCCCTTGCTCTGGGCGTCCCTGGTATATCCTGTTCCAAAAAAACAGTCAAAACTATACCCGTAAAACACTATGTCGTACGAGCCTGTTCGTGTCGAAATTATAATATTACCAAAGCTCACTAGTACTACATAACCTATCTCGAACGTTGTATTTGACAGCCAGAGTTATCACGAGACACGAATTTAGAGCTAACGCCTCGTGTAACGAATCTATTTTGGTGAACGTTGAAAAAAAAACCCGTAATAGTGTAGCTTCATATTACCATTATTACCGACGCGTGTTTTTAAAACTCGACGATCTGTTATTAATCATCGTCTACGAATATAATTATACGCGTATATTTTAACGTGTGTATGTGTGTGTGTGTGTGTGTGTGTAAACGTACTTTTCAATACGTTCGAAACGTTCCTCGCGGTCAAGGGCGGTATCAGCTACGGTGACGATGACCTACAATGGCGATCATCGGATTTTACATTGACCTCCGGGACCACCGCGTGTTATTGTAACAACGCGTACATTCTCCGGCGATCGGACACATAATAATATAATAATATTATATTATAACGCGCGTACGATCATGACTTATGTCGACGACGGACGGGCCTTTACACTTGATCGCGTGGCGTTAGGACGACGGTACACGCTCGACGTGAAGCCGGTGAGTGCAGGTAGGTGACGAAATGGCAGCGACACGTCCTCTTTTTCTAGTCGAATATATATTTCGACTCGAACCACAAACCTGACGTGATACAGTAGTGGATCCAGAAATAATTTTGTTTTTGGGGGGCAAAAGCGAAAATACGATATAATTTGACAAAATATATATATATGTAAGAAAAAGCTACGAATGCCCATCATGCTACGTATAACGACCACGCTCCAACAATATATTATACAGTATGATAAGTGAAAATATTTTTCAATATTCTATTGATAAAATTTGGTATTTTCGGTGTTAGTGTATTACTATGGGTGGCTTGGGGGCAAATGCTCCTTTGCCCCCCCCCTGGATCCGCCACTGTCGTGATATAAAGTGTAGAGGCGCCACGGAAAACGTTGCTCGCCTATCATCCGCTTTCGGCGAGGGTTATTTACACCTCCGTAGAGTGGTAGAACACTCGACTAGGTGTCGTGCGCGCAAACGTTTATGAGTGTAAATGGGTTTTCGGGAAGTCGATGGTTCCGCCGAAGAAAACTCGTAGTCGGTTTCCGTCAAAATGAAAATAAAATGTTTCGATTTTATTTGTTCAATTAAATCTGTTTCTACGAAATTATTGTTTCGGATCCGCTGGGATAATCATATAATAATCGATTCCGACCCACGTCTTTCCTGCGGGCATAAGACCCATCGCACACCAAAAGAGCAATACTGCTTTAAACAGTGTTAGTCAGCCTAACACAGTTTTGTTGAAAAATAGAACATAGGGAATTACGTTGCATACGCAAATTGATAAGACAAAAACAAAACGAAAAAATTTTTGCTTTAAATACCATCAGTCATGACTCGTGACTAATACCTACTGTCTGAAGTGTCTACATTTTTCTTTAGTCATAATTTTATTAGACAACGAATGTTCTTTTTCTGTTGTGCCTCGCGCGTTTATTTGTATAAAATATAATGGCTGTAATATTATATTGGTGTCTTCTTTCCTACTTTCCTCTCCTATTTGCTGTATGATAAAATAAAAAGTTTTCATACCAACACGAGTATAGTTTTTAAATTTTTTCTCCCCCCTACCAACTACTCCAATCGTCCGATATCTGGGTCTGCACCTAGATCGTCGCCTAACTTGGGCAACCCACGCCCACCCCAAGCGCCTCACCCTAAACGGCCTAAACAATCGATCACGTCAACTGATTTATTTGCAAAATATATAACAAAATTAAAATTAAAATAAATGAAAATGGAAGGTCACTCTTGGAGTGTTGGCTGTACACTCACCAGCGACGATTGTAAACTGCGCCCGAAAAAAATTTAAATGTTGTCAATATTTTTAAATAAATTAAACAAAGTTTAGTAGAAACTGACACAGTTGTTATGAAATCAACTTGGCGAATTAGAATAAGTCTTTTTCCAAAATTTAACATCGAAATCGAAGATTATATTATTACATTTCTCTCGGTGTAAAAATCTATAAATTTAGTAGGCATATGTATATTATAATTGAAAATAATTTTCAGTAAAGAGTTATGAAACGTTATATAAATACGTTTCATTCATACTTTTACGTAAATACAACAATTTATTTCATTAAATATCTAACATTATAAGTACCAGTTAAAATTAAGTATTAAATATTATTATATTATATCTGACTGTTTACTACTGTCTAATGAACTTGTTCAATTTAATCATTGGGTACACACCCTAGGCCTCTCCCTTAATATCAGTAAGTGTAATGTCATCTCCTTCTCTAGATCTCGTAATCCTATTCATCACCCTTATCTGCTTAACAACATTATTCTGCAACGCGTATCTCTTATAAAAGATCTTGGTATTTACTACTCTTCCACTCTCTCTTTTAACCATCACATTGATTTCATTACGGGTCGAGCTAATAAGGTTTTAGGTTTTATTAAACGTAATACCAAGCTTTTTTCGTCTCCTACCTGTCTCCGTTTGCTATATTTCGCTCTTGTCAGATCCATTTTAGAATACGGGGTCGTTGTTTGGCACCCTTATCTTGCTAAGGATCAGCTACGTCTTGAGAGAGTTCAACATAAATTCCTTTCTTATGCTGCTTTTATACTTAGATTACCTAATCCTAATCATAACTATACTGATATTAGCCATTTTCTAAATATTCCCCCTCTATCATCACGCCGCAAATTTATTGATCTACAGTTCATTAATTCTCTCCTTGACAACTCCATCGACTCACCTGACTTACTATCGCAAATCCAATTTAAAGTCCCCTCTCACAATGTCCGTAATCCCTCTCCTTATTACATTCCAACTCTGTCAGCTTCCTTCAGCCATAATCACCCCATACATAGGATGCTTAGGTTGGCCAATCAACTATAATCTACGTTCACATAGTTTTTTCATTACTCTATTTCTCATACTCTTACTTTTACTTAAATCTGTACTGTTATCAATTTGTATTCAATTTGTATTCAATTTTGTATTCAATTTGTATTTAAATATGTATATACTGTACACCTTTGTAAAAGCCGCTTGGCGTTAATTTTATAAAATAAAAATAAATAAAAAAAAATATATATTGAACTTTACGAGTATGTACGATATTTTGAAACCAATGTGAACATAATTCATACGATCAACGTTTTAAAGCAAATCTATTTCTAAAAAGCTGATTAAATAGTAGTGGTGGTTAATGGTTCGTCTTCGTCTCCCAGGTTCTCCTCAGGATAATTATGTTGGATATAGAGAACCTTAGATGATCTACGACTAGTGAATGATACGTGTAATACAATACTATTTTCAATTTGTAATCATTATTTTTTGGAAGTAATTCGGAGTGACACTCAAGTTACAATCTCATAAATGATAAACAACAGATGGAATTTTCAAAATTCTACAAAAAAAAAAATTCCGGGATAATAACAAGAATAATCCATGTTGATTCAATAAACATCTATAAAAATGCCGGATGCTTCATTTAGCATAATATTTTCAGACTTTAAGTTTAAACGAAAAAAATTAATCCAACTAATCAATATGTAATAATAAGGCTACTTATTAAAAAGCTGCTAAAAAATTTCTGATCTTATAATAAATATTACAAATTTTATTAAATAATAAAGTACCATCTCTAAAGTGCCGCAGAACGACAAAATTTAATTGAACCTCATATTGCATAAATATAATTGAACGTTGCGTTTTCGGTACGTGTATTTTATTATATCAGTTATATTTTATAATGGTTAGTATACCGGGCGATTGTAAATTCCGCCCGAAGGGAACAGGTAAAAATAAGGTCTATGGTAAACTCCGCCCGAGAAAATTTACAGGTAAAAAAAGGTACACGTAAATTCCGCCCGAAAAAATATACAGGTACATTTATAAATAAATATTTTTAAACCAACTTTCCGTGACTGGCGTACGACGTGACTGTACTGTAAGGGTCGTGTAATCGTATCAGACAATAATCGTCAATCATGTCATATATTATCATTTTTAACTACAATAATACAATATATTGCGTATCTCATATATGGGAAAAATCAGATAAGAATTATAAATTGTTTAAATCACTTGATTTTCGTTTAGAATTCGTTGATGTTCAGTACCCGCCCAAGAGTCATATACGCACGTACCTATGATGGCTCAATATATCGAATCAGAACGTGGAAATATACTTTTAGTGTTAGAAAATTTTAAATTTTCTCGTGTTAATAGACCTTTGGCTTCTGGATTAACAAAATGGCGATGTATAGTCAAAACTAGGTATAGGTATGTTCAAACAGTAGGATTAAGTGTAGAATATAAAACCGAAGCATCAGTTATTAGAAAATGGATAGTTAAATGTTTTTGATTAGTTTTTTTAGAGCCTGAGATGGTTTTTGATTACTTTGAAGTATTTTTAATAAGTTCTCAGCCAAATGACGATCGATTAAAACAATTTTCAAATTATTTATTAAATAATTATATACGTAATGACGCAGCTTTTCCACCAAATATTTGGGCTGCTGCCACAGCAGATTTGAACCGTACGACTAATGCCTGCGAGTCATTTCATTCGCATTTCAATAAAAGTTTTAATTCTAACCATCCCCATATTTTTATATTTATAGACAAACTTAAGCAAATTCAATTAGAAAATTATATCAAAATAAACAGTATAGATGAACCTAAGAAAAATATAAATTCAAAATCAAAAAAAAAAATATATATACATGCAGAATATAATTATAAAGTATAAAAATAATGAGATATCTATTGATGACTACGTTAACAACGTGGCTCATTATTTTGGTGATTTTGACAAAAAAAAATAGATAATATTTTGACTTTTTTGTTATAATTGTTACTATTATTTATATAACTTATTATTGATAAATATGTGAAAAACATTATATATATATATTTATTTAATTACTTAAATTATTTATAATGGTTGATCTATTTTATGACTGACAATATTAAACTAATATTATTATAAATAAAATTGTAGAAAATACAAAGTTTTGAATGTTTTGATTGAAAAATACAAAAAAAAAAAAAAATTTAAAACTTTAAACTTCATTAATTAATAAGAACTTCTTACTTATAGATAATCGGGCGGAATTTACATCTATGTTTTTTTACCTGTAGTTTTTTTCGGGCGGAATTTACATGTACCTTATTTTACCTTTAATTCAGTTCGGGCGGAATTTACCATTTTCGGGCGGAATTTACATGTGCCCAGTATACCTTGCTAATTGCGCATAAGATAACATCTCCACCATGTTCTTAGAGCGGGCACAAGTAATTTTAATGTGGAAATTGAAAAATTAATTAACAATTTCCAACAACGAAAATCACATTAAGCATTTTACCAGTACATTACATATGTATACTTTCATATTATAATTGTACTAAAAACTGTAATTTTTATTTTATACATTTCATTATAATATTAAGTTTTAGACTGTATTTTTTTTTTTTTACATAATACGTAGTTTAATAAAGAAATATTTTCATTTTTATCTGGCCCGCGAACTCTTTTTAATGAGTAAATGTGGCCCGACAAAGGTTGCCGACCACGGGTCTCGATGAAATTTTCGATTAAATGAAACTTTTTTTAAATGAAATTTCGACGAAATCGCAGGACGAAACACTCGGAGCACTGTTACCAGCCGAAAAAGTGTCTGGAAATTACGCTCGGGTAGATTTTAGTGCGCCGAAAAACGTTTTCGAAAAGAAAACAAAACGAACATCACTGTCGTCACGACGACGATGATGCATTTACACGGGTAAAATCTTTCGGTTGAGGTAACGCCGATGCGAAACGAAGGATGGAAATATGTCGACCCTGTGTTAGAGGCTAAAATATATATTTTTTTGTATTACACACTGTTTATTAAACTCGGAGTTACTGTGGGGGGCTACGCTCCCCACACCTCCCAAAAGAGTTTTTTTAATCTATACACATAAGCATAAGGTAGTAAATTTGTATTTATTTTTTTTTTTTTACCTACAAAAAACACACTACATTACAATAAAATGTTATCAAACTTGAAAACACTACCTATGATTCATTCATTATAATACATAAATTATGGATAATGTTTAATTATTGTGAACCGCCACAATAATATTATGATATTATCATGATTAAGGATATCAGCTATAGACCACGGTTATAAGCAGTGTTGGGATTATCTAGATAGTTTTATCTAGATAATTTATCTAGATAAATAAGTTGTTATCTTTATCTTATCTAGATAAATATAAATAAGCCATTCCAAATTATCTTAAAAAATTATCTAAGATAAAGCAAATCTTACCTAGATAATTAGATAAATATTTTATTTTTATGTATCAAATGGTAATAGAATTTCCTTGAAAATAAGTTTTTTTTCTTAGTATAATTATTATTTAATAAATAATAAAGCTATGAATAACTGTTAAACATTATCGATGGGAATATTAATAATTATCTTTATTCCAGTATTGTTGTCTAAGAATTACTTATAAATATTAAATCAATACCAAATTATTAATGAACACACATTTTGTCATACGTGTGCATATATTATATAAATATAAGTAAGTATATAGTTTCACATGTCTATGCAATTCCCCTTAGCCCTCGCCCCTTTTCGATAGTATAAATAGTATACTGTGAAAATGAATTCAAAATTTAAAATTTATCTGAATTTTATCTAGATAAAATGATTATTTAATTATCTTTATCTAGATAAAATATTCATTGTTTATCTTTATCTTTATCTAGATAAAAAATTAGTTATCTGGTCACAACACTGGTTATAAGACCGTGCTGTAGACTAATAATGAATAGTATACAATAATTATATGTCGTTGTACATTAAATTCTTATCTATCTATTTACCAACAATAATTTTTCAATTATTGAAGAATAAACTGTAAAAAAGTTACTAGTTATTACTCGTTACACACTTTTTAATTTCGTATTACACACTCAGCATTTCGTACTACACAAAGTGCACACAATTTTAGTCCCTGCCCTGTGTACCCAGTGCGCTCGGCGGCGGTCTCTCCGGTGTGCCGAACGAGAGGCCGAAACGAGACGGTTCGGGGGGACTCGCGACAGGGCTCGACGAGTTTTCTGACGGAGTGCGCGTGTGCGTGTGCGTGCGTGTGTTTCGGTGCGGCGCAGCTTACCGAACGAGTACACTCCTCTGGGCGCGAAATGGTCCGCGCCCGCCTGCCTGGCCATCTCCAGCCCGGCGTCCAGCCGGACCGTGTCCATGGACTCGGTCTGTTCGAGGGCGGCCATGGCGCGCTCGTTGACGCACGGCAGGAACGGGTCGACGCCGGCCAGGCAGCTCTTGACCGCCGAGCTGACGGTCATCGTCTTGTCGCCGTCGTCGTCTCCGGACGTGCCGCGGACGCCGGACGTGTGACCGCTGCTGAAACCGCCGGCCGCGTCGCCGAAGCCCGTGCCGCCGTCGTCGCGGCCGTCTTCTCCGGCGGCAGACTCCTCGGTGAACACGACGCAACTCGCGAGGCCGGCCACGAGCACGGGCGCCAGGATCAAGCGCAACAAGCGACGGTTGACCCGGAGGAGGGCGACGGTCATGGCGCGAAGGGACGAACGACCCGAGAAAGAGAGATAAATAAAGATAAATAGAGAGATATAAAGAGAGAGAGATAAAGAAAGATAAAGAGAGAGATATAAAGAGAAAGAGAGAGAGAGCAAGGAGCGCGGCAAAACTCGAGACGACGGCGGGCCGCCGAGGGTGTCGACCGAGGGATTTTCGGAGCGGCGTGTGACGTGCGAACGAGACGTTTCGCGAGTACGATTGCGCGTGTAATGATACGTCTGCTGAGAGCCACGCCGAGTACCGCACGATGAAAACAATGACGACGACGACGATACGGGCGGTAGTGATGACACGCGATGATGACGATACCGATGACGATAATGACGATGATGATGATGATGATAATGATGATGACGATATTACGCGGCGGTAATGTCGACGATACGCGGCGTAACGACAGCGCGCGCGGCGCCGAGGAAAGTTTTCGCCGAGATTTTCCTTTCGAGCGCATCCAACTGTGCGACCGTTCGCTTTTACCCGGGCGGGCGGGCGCGTGGGTATCGCGTGCGTGCACGCACTCGCCGCGTCGTCGTATCGCCAAACAACGAACCGCGGTAGGTAATAACATCGAGTACCGGCGATAAATCGCGTTTAACGATCGCCGGACCAGAACTATCGCGATGTGGTCCGTGCAGCGGGCGTAGAACCCAAAAACACGAGGATTTCGAATCGGACGGTCACTGCACAACGCCGGCCGATACCGTTCCAGAGATCATCTGCAGTGTTTATCAACGATCAACGATAACACATGATAACAATGCGCAACACGTCGGTTGTTTTGGACTGTTTCAATCCCCATGAAATAAATCTTCCGGACGACCGCGTGCCGGACGTAAAGTCGTTTAAGCGAATAAACGTACCGACGCGAATGAATCAAAAGCACACGAATCTACAGACGATATGCAAACATTGTTGGGAAATATCTAGATAAATTCATTTTCAGTCATCTTTATCTTTGTCTAGATAAAATTTTAGTTATCTATGAGTACCTATCTAGACAGATTATTTAAATGGCCTGAAAAAAAAAGGAAATTTAAAATATATTATTTTATTAATTTTTTTTTTTTTTTTAATTAATCGAAAAGATTACTGAGAAAAACTCGTGTGGAGGCCCAGAAAAGGAGATTATAATATGTACCTACATGAAAGTGAAGTAGCCATACGCAACGATTTGTTAAAAAATGCAGAAATGTATTATTATTTTAATTTTAAGTCAGACAATGATTTGTCATCTTTTATGAAGTTTATTTAAAAAAGTACAAGTATTTTTAAATGTTTTAAATTACGTATTTTTATTTTTTTACCTCATACCTGTAGGATGTAGATCCTGAATATTTTCAAAATCAAACATGAAATTATCTCAAATTTATCTAGATAAAAATGTACTAATTTTTATCTTTAACTAGATAATTTATTAGTTATCTATTCCCAACACTGTCTGCAAATCATGTACGTTTGTGTTTATTGACTCTATTCTTTTTTTTTTTAGTCATTCGTTCAATCAGCGTAAACTGATTAAATTATATTTTACACGCGGTATAATTCGTGCACTTTAGTGTTCATAAGTCTATACGCTATAAGAAAGGTATAACGGCACCGGGGTTATAACATTCCAAGCATTAGGGTCTTGGACCGGTTTTGCTTTGTTTTTTTTTCTCGACCGATATGTGTTCGTTGTTGATGATTCACTTCTATATTAGACTTGGCACACACACCATAGGCGTGCGCAGACTTTTTTCGCAGGGGATGACAATATACTTCAAAATATAGGTGGAGATGGGGAGGGCTTAGCCTCCTCAAATATTTTTAATTCATACTAAAAGCCTCCCTGATATAATGACCCCCCCAAGAATTTTACCAAATTTTCATTAATATTAAGCCTTCCCCTCACATATTTTAACAAATCTTAGCCAATGTTTCAGAAATAACTCAATTTTTAACTCCCATAAAAAAAAAATCAGAATTAAAAAAAAAATTTTATTCTCAAAACTAAAAAGCTCACAAAACAATGTAAATATAAACAAGTAAAAGTATAATTTATACTTTACATTTTATTTTACAAACCTAACGTCCTAACTTACAATTAAAAAATTTGATGGTTCTGCAGACCGCAGGGGATGCCAAGGCATACCCGGCATCCCCCCTGCGCACGCCTATGACCCACACACACACACACACACACACTCACACACATACACACTAAATCGTCAGTCCTTATGAAAACAACGTTAAAGTGATCTACTGCGTGTGTACATTTCAAGTGTCATCAAAGGTTGAAAGGCCGCATAACGACCTACGGATATTTTTTTCGAATCACCCGGATTTATTTTCATTTGTAATTATCGAATCGATCACGTGATCGCCAAACACCTACTGCATGATCTGTGATTAAAATTTTGACAAACAAAATGACGTTTACTTGGAGTTATGATTACAATTTATGAGCACGTGTTTTCAAAAAAAAAAAAAAAACAAAAAAAAGAAAAAAAAACAAAACTGTTTCGAACACGGTTTAGGAAATCGTATCGTGTCGAATTTCCATTGGAAACCGTCCAAAAGTTGTACTTAGGTTGAGATGAATATATTCCGTTATGAGTTCACAACACATGTGGTTATTTTAGAAATCGGTTCGTTTGGAGTTTAAAAAAGTTAATTTGACATCACGGTCATTTTCTTTCGATAATAACGTCTCAATTATGTGGGTAATCTCGTTTTGTTTTTATTTAACGAGCACATCGCCAATTTCCAAATGTAAATTGGTTTAATACCGTGAAAGCGACCGATACGTATCGAGTATACAATATATATGTATAGGTAGTCAAATCCAAACACGTTTCGATTTTTTTTATCGTACGGGTCCGGTGCCGGATCTAGGAATTTCGACGATCAAAGGAATAACATGAAATTAGCGTTCACGTAGAATAACAACAATAATGATAATAATAATAATAATAATAATAATAGTTATATCAACAATTTACAAATATTAAAATACCATTTTAAATGTTGTCTTTTTTTTTCTTATCTTTTCTGTTTATTATTATTATAATTATTATTTTTTTTTCCTTCTTTCTTTCATGTATAATATATCCATATTGTTAAGTTCTACATAAATGTAATGCTAATGACCAAAGCAGTCGAAAAAGAAATGTATTTCAAGATCAATAAAAAAAAAAAAAAAAAAAAAAAAAAAATAGTTATATCATCGAAAATTTGATTTATCTTTGTATTTACGAAAATCAAATTACCCACCCCCTTTGACGATGTAGAACGTCGTGTGTTTTACTCCGAATACTTGGGCATTGCCCGTTTGTGCCCCCCCCCCCAAAAAAAGAGGATAATTTTTACTCATAGTCAATTTGTGCCAAATTCACCTGCGTAAATATTTTTCAATCCTACAAAAAAATGATCAAATATTAATAATTATACGTGTTTTTCATATTTTACCAAAAAAATCGTTATGTTTGTATCGAAATTTGTCCGAGTGTTGCCACGATCAATTTATACCTGAAGCTCTAAGCAGTATAATAATCGTTATAACTGAATATTTTGTGAAAAAGGTACGAGAAATTTATTTAATGTTGATAATTTGTTTGTGAAATCGAAAAACATTCACGCGGGTAAATTTGGTGCATAAGAGCTATAAAGGTCAATACGAACAATTTTTTGTTTTGTTTTGGCCAAAGCGGATTCAATGATATTTTTTTTTTATTTATCAATATTTTCTTCGTATGTTTTATTGCTGAAATCAGTATTATAGCGTGCGCTGACGTTTACGACCGCGTCGTCCGTGTTGAATAGAACGCTGACAGAACTCTGAAAACACGCGGACGATCCGCTGTTAATTCACTAGAGATTCACGCCGCAAAGTCGTTCGCGTTTTTCGTGGGATCACAGCGAACACTTTTAATAATACGTGCGCGGACGTTGTGCGCCGGTTGTGTACAGCGTGGCACTCGGCGGAACTCGTTTGAGACAATAAATTAAAAAAAAAAACAAAACAAAACAAAACGTTCCGTGAAACCAGATATCATGATATATATATCGCACACGAATTATGTGTCCGCGAGAGCGATTAAAACGTTTAAACGGTTAGAAAAATAAAATAAAAACAAAAGTGAAGGGCCTCATCGCGTATCATTCCGATCGGAAATAGAACGGTTTCTAACACGAGACACAATCGTTCTGAACTTTTACGCCGTTGTGGCGCGCCCCGCACGTAGAAACGTAAACCCGGCCGAATAAGTCGCGAGATCGTGTGGATAAACATGAATCGTCGGCGGACCGGCTCTGCGAGCACGACTCTGTCGAGTGAGCGCGCGGGGCGTGTTTGTGTGTGTGTGTGCATGTGTGTTAAATATAGTACACTTATTTTTTTTATACGACACGATTTTATATATTTTCATTCATGCCCGGCGAGACTTCTCGTGTTCTGTAAAATCAGACGGTAACGACGACCACGACGACAGTGATGCCATAGATACTGTCGGGAATAAAATATATTCGCCGAACGTGTTTCACACGAATAGCAGGTCATCGGCGAATTATTAAAGAGAAACGAACTTCAAAACGCCATCGATTCGAAATTACCCCGCGTGTCTGTCTACGACCAAACCAGTTTCGGAAAATCTGACGGATATCAAGTATAATATGTTGTTCGCGTAGTCACTGCGTAAATATTTAATTTATTCATTTGTTTTTTTCTTTTTCAGTAATCAAATTGAATTTCTCGATTAGTGTGCGTACGATTCGTTTATAATAGCACGTGTAGACCAACACGCACCTATAAATACCTACAACAGGTGTTTTTATTGATTACTATATATCCAAACAAAGTACCCATTCATTCGAGACTATAATTACAGAGTGATTTTGTTCGGACAAATAAAAAAATTGTGTGTTTTACAAACAAATCGTTTTTATTCAAGTATATAAACAATACGTATCCGATGTACACAGATATACATATACGAGTATATATATATATATATATGTATATATACATATCGTCAAGTACAAATGGTAAAAAAATAGATCATACACAATATATAATATAAATATAAAATAAAATAAATAATAACATGGTTTTGTGAGCAATACATTTCCGGTCAGGTAAAAAAGTAGTCTTTGGTCAGTCGTGTATCGTATACGGGTTCGTACGGCCGGAAAGAAGAGGAGCGAGCAGCAGCAGCGGAGTAAAGAGTCATCGCGGTCGAGTTTTCAATCGATCCGTAATGTGTGCGCGCGGAAGAGTAAGAACGAGAACGAGGAGAAGACGGACAAGAGGAAGAAGTGGACACTGGTTCCACAAAACGAGTAGTAGTAGTAGTAGTAGTCAGTCGCCGTCGTCGTCGTCTAGTCGTGTGTGCGTGGTGTAGTGAAGGTCAAGTCGGTGGTGGCGACGGCAGCAGAAGCCACGGTGGTGAAATGAATGGATTTCTAATGATTTCTATTCGTATTTTTATATACATTTATATAGATAAAACCAGTTTTGGAAATCGTTTATTTTTCTTATGATATTCTTCTCCGGCCGACCTATATCGGTGCACACACACACACTCACACACATACGTTACAACTGAAGAGCGCAAGTGTGTGTGTGTGTGTGTGTGTGTGTGTCACTAGGTTAACTTCTGTATTTTTAAGCGACCGCCCGGGGTAAATAATAATAACAGTATATATATAGATATGCGTGTATTTACTCACACTCACACAAACATACGTGTAGTGTGTTTGTGAGTGCGTACGAGTGTAGCGCGTGTGAGTGTGTGTGTGTGTGTGTGTGTGTGTAAGCGATCGTTGTCCTGAAGTGATTAAGCGAAACCCGTTATTATTGACCGTCGTATAGTCGTCATCGCCGCCGGTGTCTCCGGTAAGTCGTTGTGGTGTGTACGGCGGCGGGCGCGCGAGTGTTTACGAACGAAATATCGGGTACGGGAACGGAGAGATTGACGTCGAAGTCGCGGCGAGGAAAGACGTTAGAAAAAAAAAAAAAGTGGTTTTATAGAATGCGATCGGATGTAAAAAAAAAAAAATAAATATATATAATAATAATAATAATAATAACTTATTTTATAATAAATTACGTTGTTCATGGGAATTTTTTGTTCTGAACTATTTACAAATAAATATCACCTCGTCGGTTGATGGTGACAACGGGGGAAGGTGTGGGGGCGGTTAGGCTGCGGTAATGGAAAACGCTAAACCGGCGAGAAGAGGGGCGTTAGTGTTGACCGCGGTACGCCATGTCTTGGGCGCCCTCCAGGGATCGTCCGTATCCGTGGTGTCCGTGCTCCTCGGTGTAGTGCGGGTGGGCGACCACCTCGTACGACTGGTGTCCCTTGTTGGCCAACAGCTTTTGGATTCCAATGATGACGGCCAAGACGAGGGCGAGCTTACCGACGATGAGGGCCTTGAACGCCAAAAGGGCGAGGGCACCGATGGCCAAGGGCACGAGGGCGATAGCCTTCATTTTCAACAGCATCAACAAAGGCATCAGCATCTTTTGGTGCTTCTTCTTCTTGCCACGGGCTGTGAAACAAAAACGAACGCAAATGAACACCCATGTACACGTTAGAGCGCGACAATTTCGTTATCATATTCCGACGTGAAATCGTTTGGTTGGTCACGACCAGAGAAGATCGGAGTGATTAAGCCGTACGGGGAAAAATGAACAAAAAAAAAATAAATAAATAAAAAGGTCGCCTTGTCGACCTGTGTCTCGAGCCCGCGAGGTGTATCACCCGAACGGATTTTCGAGTGAAAGGATCACGTGCGGCTTTCTCCGGCGGCGGCGGCGACGGTGACACTATCACGCCCACCGGAGGCCCCCCTAGCGGAGCACTATTCGGGTTTGCGGACCAACGGGTGACCGCACCCGACGGGCCCGTAACACACATAATTAATATACGTTTTAACGTACAAACGGTGTGACCCGTGTGCCCGCCAACTAACCGTACGGCATTAATACATCGACGGCAATGATTTATTTCATTTTTTTCGTTCTATAATAAGTGCTATCGACGGGCGCGCGTCTAATATGACGATAATACAATAAACAGTTATTATCGGGTCCAGAGGTCAATCGTATGCCGTCGAACGATAGAAATATCAACTCGACGACTCGTGGCGGCGGGGGGTTTAGGGCATGTGCCACGATCGTTGTTCCGCGTCGACGATGACCACGCGATAAACACGGTGCATAGGTATAACATGTGACATTTATCACGACGAGCGGTCTTTGATCGACCGAGAGGAGGAGAGAGATACAGAGAGATACAAAGAGGAAGAGAGTCAGACAGAGAGAGAAAGAAAGAGAATAAAGAAAGAGAAAGAGAGAAAGAGAGTTTGGACGTGTGCGTTTATCGAACTTGAGAAAACCAACACATGATGATGAGTCGAAAACTAAAATTGCGTTTGGAATGAGAAAAAATGATTAATATTGAAATCGATTTTTTTCCAACGCGCGCACATGAGATATTTAAACGGTCCAAGTAGGTTAATCCACGTGACGTGTATCGGTAGACGTATTATAATGACGTTAATGTAATATGATGCACGTGTGATCCGCTCGGCGTGCGGACGCCCACGTACGTGTTATTATCATAATGCGTCGTAGTCACGGGAAAATCGAGAAGGGAAACTCGTCGATTTCCATCGTCTGGCGACGTGACGCACGACAACAGTATTACTCGTTACTGCCGAGCGCGCGTCGCGTGTAAAGACATGGTTAAAAAAAAAAAAAAAAAACAAAAAAAAACGGACGATTCGAATTACCTTCGTCGAGAGACCTCCTCATGTCGGAGATGGTGGATTCCGGGACCTTGAGCTGCAGGGTGTGGCTCTCCAGGAAACGGGCGACGCGGTCCAGCAACAGGTTCTCGACCTGGGCGTCCTTCTCGTCGTCGTCCTTGGCCAGGGTGTCGTCGAGCTGGGACTCGGTGAGCGACCGGCCGTTGAGGCCGCGGCTGGACTCGACCGACTCGGACTTGACCAGCGACACGCCGTCCAACACGTCGATGTTGTCGGACTTGCGGAGGGCGCGGTCCACGTACTGCAGGGCGCGCATCTTCAGGCACGTGGCCATGTTCTTCTGCGAGCACTCCTGCATCACCTGGTACACCTTCTCCAGACCGACCGTCTCGTCGGCGGCTGCGGCGGCGGGAGCCTCCTCGGCGGCCGGGTGACCGTACGCGGCCTGGGCCGCCGCCAACAACAGACACGTGTACGCAAGTTTCCTCATCATGGCGGTGCGGTGAATTGGTGCGGTGTTCTTGTGAAGTGAATTGCTGCTGCTGCTGCTGCTGCTGCTCCTGCACTACCTCTTTACCACTGAACAAAAGCGACTACACTGATCTATAGTCGGCAGAGTTAGTTGTCTTTTATTCGACTGCGTTTCCACCTGTTTTTCGACCGGCGCGCCGCCGACGGTCGCGCGCCGCCGGAACGTTCGACTTGGTGGGGTGCACGGGCGGTCGTCGAGCGGCCGGCCGAGCGATCGGAAGTGGCGGGGGTGGCGGCGGTGGCGGCCGCCGCCACCACGGAGGAGGAGGAGGAGAAGGGAGAGGCGGGGGAAAACGCCGGCCGTCTGGACGAGCCGCGCGGCACTGTGTCAACCTTGGCCGATATAGGGTTCGAGTTCGGAAACGGATGTACAACAAGCCGCGTGTGTTATTTCTATCTTTCTACTTTTTACTTCTCCCCGTCTCTTTCTCCCGTCTTTCTCTTTCCGTCTCTCTTCTCCGCGCGTTTATCACACACGCATATTATATTCGTATTTATGTATTTTATATTTACAAATATACATTTATATATGTTAATATATATTTCTCTCTGTCTCCGTCCTCTCTTCCTCCCCGTGCCCACGACGGAAGGCACGTGGCTCCGAACGGCGACCGTAGTGACTTTAATCCTCGTCGCGTCGTATTTATTTTTATCATTTCACGCGGCCGTCACTCTGTACGTTTTATTTAATCGGACGCGGGCGCTCGCGTGAAAGACAGGTCTGACGAAATATCAACGAGTTTCGGTATGTGTATGTATGTGTGTATGTGTGTGTGTGTGAGTGTGAGTGAGTGTAAGTGTAAGTATTTATGCCTATGTGTGTGTGTATGTTTTTCGACAGATAGTTCGGGTTTGATTTAATTTCACAACATTCGTTTTTCGACTTGTTTTGTATTTATTTTATGTTTTCGTCAAATCGTATCTGTTTTAATACCGCATAAAGTAATAAATCCGAACGTTTATAATAATTATCACTACGTTTGTTCGGTATCGTGACTGAAAACGCACGGTGTTTAAGGTTCGATAATGT
Source organism: Therioaphis trifolii (assembly GCA_027580255.1). Taxonomy (NCBI): domain Eukaryota; kingdom Metazoa; phylum Arthropoda; class Insecta; order Hemiptera; family Aphididae; genus Therioaphis; species Therioaphis trifolii. The sequence continues at coordinate 33,958,488 of CM050410.1, read as the reverse complement.
TTTAATCTAAATTAAAAACGAAATGAGTTATAACTACATAATATGGAAAACATAACGTCAAACGCACTTCGATCGTAGTAAAGATTCATCGGGCGACATTTTAAATTTGGAAATCGAGTAACGATTCCACTTATCTCCAAACGCCAGTGGCATCGAATACCGTTCAATGTGAAAACGTTAATTTATTGGTTTTTTTTTTCATCATCACACACGTGAAAATCGTAGATTATCATTTTATATAATTTTCAAAAGTCATTACTCGAATATCGATTATCTGAAATCCGTTAATAACACTATTAAATCATAATGTAAGTACCCACTTATCATTATTACTGAATTAATAAAAACGGCATAATTTACATTTCAATAACCGCAAAGTCATAACATTAGTTTTTTTTTTTATGTTTTTTGGATTTAGTGTAGTGAATTAAGTTTACGACTATTTTAGCCATAACAATAGTGTTATTCAATAATAATTATTAATTACAAATCGGTATCAAAAATAATCAAAATCGCATTTCTTAAATGTAAAACATTCTCATTTACTATTGGAATACTATTGTTCAAATAAATTCGACTTCGATATTAAATCAAAACAACTTTGTTTTCAATCAATGTACTTAATGTGGAACTAATTTTTTACCATCTACTATGGTCATTGATGTATCGAATGAGTTATAGCTCGATGCTTTCCATTTCGTCGCCACGTACACTTAAAATTATTCACCAGTATAACAGCACATGATTTCCAACTTTTTCCACAAGTCGATTAAAATATCGTTTTCGATTTTATTATACATTGCAACACTCATAATAGATATGCGTTCATAACTTGTTAAAAGTAATTTCTTTTCAACAAATCGATTACCGCGTTGAATAAACGAAAACCGCGAGGTATTCATTCGCGTCTCTATGAAATCGACTGTTTATTTAACGACAAAAAGACGAGTACGGCGCCAGGACAATGAATACGACGATTCATTTCAACTCCCCAATCTAAGTGTTGTATTTTCATTAAAATATAGCCCGCTTTTCCCGCCTTTTAATACACAAACAAACTCAGAGTATATAGTATATACACAAAGGCGTAGATTTTTCAAACACTTGACCACTAGCCAATCTTTAACGGCATTTTTCATACACCGCACGATTATCACCGTACAGATAAAAATTTAAAAATTTAATTATATCTAAGTACTCCGGGCCGACGTAAAAATTTTGATTACATCCGAATAAAATCTCATTTTTGAAAATCAATATCCGAACTGGTTTTCAATAGTGGACACACCATTCAATGGTTTTTATGTGTTTTTGTAAGACCAGAACCGAAAATCAGTATTAAAGCAATCGTTTTAAAAATCAAAAGAAAAATTTAAAAAATTTCGAAAATAGTGAAATCACTAGAAATTATCAAATTAAAATCATGTCAAACGTTATGAAAATTAAAAATAGAATTTATCAACATTTTTTCATAGAAGTATAATACTGTTTAATAAAACGTTGTATTAAAATCAAAACAAACTATTTTTAACCTCATACATTCTGACAGCCCTGAGGCGGTATAAAGTAACAAAAAAAAAAAAAAAAAAAAATGAAAATTAATTGAAACTCGATTATTAAATCTTCCGGGTACCGATTCAGATATACCCGTTATAACGATCCGGGAACGATTCGGACACTTGAGAACCGTCTTGAAAACGACGAAAATATTTAGAAAACGGACGTAAATGAGTTAATTTGGTGCGGCGTGGACTGTTAATTCATTTCATCTCGTACTGTTTTCCAAATCCCGAGAGACCGAGAAAACATCACGACACCGCGTTGACAGACGAATTTCATCTACACCAGCATCGTGTAGTGTGTGTATAGCACCATTATCACTAATTATCACTTTAAAACCGATCGAGTGCGGTATTTTCTAGATTTCTCCGTTTAAACGAAGACCCCGTAACGACGAATGTCGTGGTGTTCCGTCATAGTGCGTTTAAATTCTTCGTAAAAACATATTTTCCGTCCATTCAATTACATCGACTCGTAGACGTTACAGTAACAATGTGGAAAAAAATCGTCTATTCACGACGAAACCGTTTTTTTTTTTTTCGTGCGTTCGTAATACAATTTATTTCATTGAAGGAACACGAAAAATCGATTCATATAGTTTACGGCAGTGTTATAACAACAATAATACAACACAATGTTGATGTCATTATGATGTTATTACCTGTTTGCATGCTAACAAAGACTAAAATATATCATACGAGTTTTTTTTTCAAACGAACGATTTTCACTAAGTTTTATGGTTGATTTAATAATTCAACAAACCGGCCCCGATGACCACCGGAAATTAATAAATACTTTCATTCGACAGTTTTCGAAAAACATATAATGCTACTTGCAAGTTCCGTTAAACGTATAATATTATGTAGGTTATGCTATATTTTTTACAAACACTCAACACTCATTTTATTACATAAGCAAATATTTACAAAAGGATACAATATCCTTTATTTGGCTTAGTTATTTACACGAAAAAGTAGGATTCGAGATTTTTACTTTTTTACTTTGATGTTCGATTAATGCAGCTTGTGTGTGTTTGTTTGCAAAATTCGATCTTAAATAGTTTCGTTGAACATTTTCCAAGTACTAATTCAATGTGTTGTTAAAAAAAATAAATATCTTAAACTTAAACTAATATTATTTTAGTGTCGTCCCTGACAAACTGTTTATGACGAATTCAAAAATAAATATTTTCATTTACTTATCATATTTTGATTTGCCTCGTTGGTTTATCATAGAAATAAAATAATTATATTTTTATAAAAGTACGAATCCTTTTACTCACGAAATTCGTGCACTCGAATACAAAAGTATCCATTATTAATCGATTAGGATTTTAGATAATATAAAAGTTAGTCGGCAAAGTGAGTTCACCAAACTACAATGTATTTCAAATTAATTATTGATATTATAAAAAAACAAAATCAAATGTCAATTATAATACGAATAACGAATTTCACAGTAATAATTATACGCTAAGAAATTGCATTCAGTGAACATTATATTGTTTATTAAAATATGTAGGTAGAGCTTAAATTTCGTTTTAATTTAACACGGTTTATAATTTTACCACACCTATAATTTGAATTAAAGTAATAAAATGTGTATACAAATTAGATGAAAAATGAAACCTATTCATAATTTATATAAATAGAATAAAGAGTTCAACGAGAATATGTTAGGTTAATTATATAAAATAGAATTTAAAATACATAAACGGTATATTAAACCTATGATACATAACACATAAATTATAAATAATAATGAAATATCATAATATTTGTGACAAAATATGATTTTAAGAATTTTCTATAAACATACTCGTATATGGCTCAAACAATTTGACTAGTATACAAAATAATTATTGTAAACGTAAAACCACATAATTTAAAATACAGTGCGAAAATTCGAAAATTTGACTATTATTTAATGATTCATAAACAATCAAATACGTGATATATGAAAAACAAAATAATTATAAACTTGAAAATTGAAGTAAAATGTATTACACATAAATCATACTTTTTCGTAAAGTAAATGAAACACAAATCAATCTCGTAATCATCATTGTTTATTTAACGCCAAAGCAGCAATTTTACAAATTATGACAAACATGATAGTAATTAGGTGAATGTGATAAAATAGGTACAATAAGGTGATGACTAATGAGTAATGACATATAGTATATTTAACATGTATTGTAGTACTTATAACAAGTAATCAACTTCGAACATACAGATTTCCAGTAAAAATGGTTTTAACGCTTATAAATTAAAAAAAAAAATTACGTTTTATTGGCTCACGTTTATAAATCATTGTATTATAATCGTGAATAAAATTATTTGCGAGTAACTTATGGTTTTTCAATAATACAAAAGTTTGCATAGATCCTGAGAAAATTGTTCCGATTTCGTAATTTAATAATCGTAATTGCACATTATTAAATACTATAAAATTAAGTATTTAAAATATATACTTTTCGATAGCAAAACTATAAATTTGTTTGTAAGAAATAGTTACCTGAATGATAGACGGACGTACAATAAAAATAAAAACACTCCTTTAGGTAATTTCCTGGATAAACCATAAGAATGTTTAATAATTATAACAATATTGTCGTGATAACCCGATGGTAGTATTATTCATTCATTTATTTAAAACAACAGCAAATGGATCATTACGAGTTTCAAATTGGTAATTGCTAATGTTTATATGTATGTGTGACATGATAATATTTTACAACAATACATTTTGTACGTGCACATCATCGATAATTTGATGTTAACTCCACAAACTGTGAAGGTATAGCACAAATGTTAACGCCGTAGAATGGCGGTGCTAAAATTTGGGTACGTTCAACGATGTGATTGTAATCAAATAAATTTCACATTGAAAATAAGGATCTACAATTTTTTTATTTTATTATTATTTTTTTTTTTTTTAGAATTTGCATTAACTACGTTCTCGTGATGTAAATGATTAAAATAATATATTTTCTAATTTTTTTTTTTAAATCCTTGATATTTCGAACGAAACATTTAAAAAAAAAAAAACTGTTTATATAATGTACAATAAAATTATTGTACATTTATTATAAATGTATGCATGTATGCATTATTATGTTTGAACTGTCGTAATCCGGTCGCCTGCGTTTTCGTGTCCGTCAGCCGACACGCGTGTGGCTGTCGAAAATTTGTTTATTATACGAATGCGCGTAGAAAGAAAAAATATTACGGATTTAATTCGTACCTGCTATTATAATTGGATACTAAACCCACGGACGCGCATCACAACGGACTATGAATAATAATATTTAGACTAATAACACGGGGCGGGCGAACCGGAGGGTATAACAAATTAATGTGCATCACGTTCTCACCCAAGTCGTCTGGCCCAGTTATCGAGTGTGTGAGTGTGTGTGTGTGTGTGTGTGTATATGTGTGTGTGTGTTTGTGTGTACAAAAAGTTGGCTACGATATCTAGGTAATTCGTGTAAAAAGTGTTTTTCGATCGGCTACTCGTTGCTTTCGCTCGGGCCGAACGTCCTATTATACGTTGACAAACGCACGCGGTACGCTGTAGGTACCATACGCACACGCACTCGACACGGAGGTGTGTTGTTGACGGTCATAGCCAACATGACGGACGGTCGTCGTGTGAAAATAATTAATTATTCATATTTATTCGTATTGCACATTGTCGTGCGATATTCCTTTCGGATCCACGGGGTCGCGGCGTGTATGACTTTTCGGTCTCGTCGTCCGTACGGATTGTTTCAAATCCGAAGCTCGAAACGCGTCAATTTTCCGACGAAACAGACGAAATACGACAGAATTGCACAAAAAAAAAAAAAAAAAGACAAAAAGAAAAAAAATACGTCTATTTCCCACGAGCCGAGTGACGGTACCGTCATTGTTTCGACCGATACGGATTAAAAAACCAAAAACAAAACGATCATCGGGTACGACGGAAACGCTGGACGAAGAAAAATATAATATAATTCGAGATCGCCGCGTTGTTCTCACCGTGTGATTTCAGTGAAGTATCATGAGAATCCGGGCCGGTCGGTGAGAGCTTTTTCGGGCCCCGGAGCTAAACGATTCCGGGCTTTCCTTTACACCGTAGTTCGAAACGAGTATCTAGAATCTAAATAGATACCTACGTACACATAGGTATTATACAATTAGACACAATGGAGTATCGTCGATCTTGACCCAGGCTTATTCGAAGAATGCGGCAATCCGAACGGGTGGGAGTGTACTCTTGTGTACTCCAATTAGATATTTTCGAGATCAGATTACTATATTATTGGACGTAGACCAAGACGCGCCTGTCGCTAAAACGTTTTCCAAATGAAGCGTTCGATCAACACGTATGTTATAATTTTATTTTAACTGTTACTCATGGTATATCATTAATAATATTGTGCTCGTTGTGCAGTAACAATTAATATTTAAACTAATACAAATTATTTGCGTAAAAAAGTCTAATTACAAGTGTTTTCGCAACTGGCATACGACCAAATCGATAATCTAAATGACCCCTTTCTCTATTCCGTTATAACTGAAACGGGTATCGCAAAACGAAGATATTCCGTGAAACACACTAGATGTATTCATTGAAAAAAAAAATACAAAAATTTAATTAATACAATGACGTTTTCTCGGCTACACGGAAAAACATTGAACCATGTACATATGTATATTATGTTTTTGAGTATGACTAAAAATATTTATGAACATTAATAAAAAATATAAACAGTTGATGGGTTTTCAGGTGTCGTAGCGTTGGGACTCTCTTAGAAAATATTACCTACATACATAGGCACAAATAGACACAAAACGATTGTAACTCGATATGGACCCACGGGTCCAACACGAGACCGTCATAAGATATTTTCTGATCTAAAGCGAACATTTTGATGCTGCTCTTAAATACAAAATTAAAAATAGGTACACGAATAGCATTGAAATATATATATATATATATACAACTTAAAAAATTAGAATGAAAAACGAGTATACATTATACATAGGCACTTTTTGTTTGAATAAAAATAAAAATAATAAAAATATTCATATTAATAACATTTTGAAATGATAGTGTGAAATTACTAAGTAACTTTTCTTGTCTTTTTTGTTGCGAAATCTTAATTCAATCAAATCAAGTCAATCGAAACGTTAGGCTGTCGTTCTTATTCACGTTATCAGTAAACACAATACGTTTTTGAGATTTACAAAATGTGATCAATTTAACGAATACAGCCGAGGGTCAATGCAGTCATACGGGTGACCACCTACACGTACAATAAAGCTGTAATACACTATACCGTACACTTAGTGTTTGACGTGCGTATATTGATGCATACCGATCGTTTCTAGTCGAACAAAAAAGTGAAACTTTACGATAATTACTAATTAGACGTGCAAAAGAAAGTAGTATTATTGCCGTCTTTTTTGAAGATTTTATTATTTTATTTTGCTCCCCGATTTCCTTAAAACTTTTTGTCGCCCTAACTTTTCGTTGCTACGCGCAGCTCGCTCGTACCCCTACCGACCGACCGGCCACCGGGTCCGACACAAAACACCGGGTCCAGAAGCCCCGTGGCCTCCCCGACTCACCCTGCCGACCTTGGACGTGATGCAGGAAGCACGCGGCATTTGCGTACCCACAGGCTACTCGTAGCACGGTTATGGAAACGACGCGTCGTAACGTTGTACACACGCGACGTGTTACGATCGAGTCGCGGCCGTCGCCATCAGAGTCACCGCGTCTTGCAGAGCGTATACGATGAAATATAAAGAACAATATCGTTGCATAACGCGTGTTATTATCGTGTTATACATTGTAAAAGGGTGCTGGCGCGGGCGGCGATCCTGACCTTCGCTCGTCCGAAGACCGTGACCCGTAACCGGGTCAAGGTTGTGCGTTCGACCACGTATCATATAGGCAGTATACTCACACGGTAGGTATGTATTAGTGTGTGTGTGTGTGTGTGTGTGTGTGTGTGTGTGTGTGTGTGTGTGTGTGTGTGTGTGTGTGTGTGTGTGTGTGTGTGTGTGTACACAGCTCACGAAAGCTCTTCGCTCGGAGCAGTACACGACGGACCCGTTATAAAAAAAAATGCTAGACAACAATGTTGTAATAGGCGAACAGCTAGCGGACGCCGCCGCCCGCACGCCTATTACCGCGACGAGACCAGAGTAGAAAAAAACGAGTAAAACGTATTCGAGTAATCGTTTGAATTATGTGTTTACGTTATGGCATTGTAATAATAATATCGTTGCGAACCCACTGTCGAAGTTTCGTATTCGCTTACGTCACGGCGGTACATGACGGTCTCGAGGTACTGAACCTAACGCCTCCGCAAGACTTTGGGTACTCCGACCGGCGTGGACTTTCTTTCCGTTTCGTCGTCGTGATTTTGTTTTACATTTTGATTTTCCCACCGGTGCTCTCCGGCCGCCCGATCGCCGCTCACGTCCGGTTCGTCCGGCCGTGCCGATCGCTCGCGGACCGTCGCGCCACCCCCCCGCGGTCTCTCGTCCGTTCCGGGCCGGCTGTACGCGTGTGCGTGTGCCGAACCCATCGAAGCTGAATCTAGGACCATCCCGCGCGTCCAGTTTCATCACCATGTGGTATTTTATCTACCTACATCCGTTTTACGACGGCGCGGAGAGAAAGTAAAACGGACGAATCGTAGTAGACGATACGCTCGCCGATCGGGTATCTAGTTTCTACAACCTTAGCCCGCGTGCGTCGCGAGGGCAAGTGTATGAGTGTGTGTGTGTGCGTGTGTGTGTGTGCGTATGTGTGTGTGTGTGTGTGTGTGTGTGTGTGTGTATTTTTACACGTATAGATTGGTTTGTTGGTAGGCCGGACAGACGGGCTGGCAGGTTCACACTATATATAGAAAACTCACTGACCAATAATGACGTGCGCTCGTCGAGACGTTTTCTATTCTTTCTTTAGCGGTCCACACCGCTGTGTACTCGACGAACTCGCTCGAATCGAAAGTATTTCTAGGGACACTCGTCCGTATAATATCAGTAGTAGTACCCGCGCAACAATCTATATATAGACTGTATAGACTATACGAACACCCGTTTACCCGTATATTAATGGGCCGGTAAAAAAAGAAGAAGATATTTGTGTTTATTCATAGCTCTAGATCGTTTTTTAATCACTCCCGATGCACTGTTAAATGCCACGTTGACGCGCCGCAATCGTGCTCGATCGTCGGCGTGAAGCGGTGTATCGGTCATTTTTATTTTATTTTTTTATTTTTTATCTCGTGCAACGCTCGTGACGGTTCCAACGCGTTAGGACGCAACAGAAGAAAAAATAAAACGCACGCGTTCCGGTCAAAACGTTGCCGCGTCGTTAAAATATGATTTCCCTCGTCGATGCTCGTCATTTAATTACCGCGTATACGTTTTATTTAATTTCTTTCGACCGGTAATCCGTCGGACGCAGAAATAACAATAATAACAACAATAAAAATAATTACAATAATAGTAATAGTAATAATAATAATAATAATAATGATAATAACGATATACGAACTGATTCTCACGCGTTAAAGAGCGGCGACCGCCGAACAGAGACGAGAAATTCGGTTAGACGCCATGCGCGTTATGCGTGCGCCCGCGCTCGCGTGCACGTGTGGTGGTGTTCGTACCGACAGTGATCGCTGGAAAGTGTTATTTACTGCTACGCCCGCGTCATTAGCGTTTATAATGGGTTACCGTTCGCGCTGCTCTACGCACTGTAATTTTACAGACACCACGATAATAACAGTCTTGTACACGAGCAGCACGTACGCCTATAACGTTAAGGCGAATTCACTACCAGTAGATATACCGTGTGTGTGTGTGTGTGTGTGTGTGTGTGTGTGTGTGTGTGTGTGTGTGTGTGTGTGTGCGAGTGCGTCTAATACATATTATTATTATTTTTATTATTATTATTATCGTGTTTTGACCTTTTGAACGAGCGTCGCGCGCGCGGCATAATCATCGGATTAATCCGGTTTAGAACCACCCGAAACGGATTGAAATCGTTCGCGAACGACGATAACGCGGCATACCTAGGGTGACCATAACCTAGGGATCGTCCTTTATTTCAGAATTGTGTCCTGTTGTCCTGACTTACGTCTCTCGTGACCCTTTTTTCCCTGTTTTGTATATACAATGTTATAAAGCTATAAATATGATTTTATTTTATAGGTACGATATACACAAAATACCCCAAATTATTAGATTCGAGAAGTTTTTCGGAAACAGACGACAAATTTGAAAAGTGTAGATATACGATCCGAAAAATTATAGGGATTATGAATAAAAAAAATATCAGAAAAGTGACTAAAGGAATAAAGTATATTTTGAGAACGTTATAAAATGTTTTAATTTACTAAGTATAACAACTATTTTTATTTATTTATGTATTTATGAAAAAAGATTTATTATTGTTGTACTGAAGTACCTCCGATGGGAGGTCTCTTCCCTCAGTCTCTTCTGTCTGTTTTGTTATTATTTTATCACTTAAGCTTATTGTTCATTAATTGTAACAGATAGCGTAATATAAAATTTTGTTAAAAAAAAAAAAAAAATTATTGTTGTAACTGCTTTGAAATAATATTTAATGCGTATCAGATACGTTTTTAGGTATATATTAAATTATGTTTTTTATTACGATTAAAAATTGTGATAAAAAAAAAATTAAATAAATTATTTAAAAAAACTAAGAAAGTATTTTAGTCCTGTTTTTTTACTTTTTTAAATATGGTCACCCTAAGTATACCTAGTATCGTAATCATTACCGAAGTGTGCAGGGTGTTTCGACAGCGAAAACCGAATCGTTCGGGAACGACCGCACGGTTCGACGAGAGTTGTTAAGTCGACGAAACCACACGTGGGGAGCACGGACACACGATACGCGATGAATGTATGGTACCATACGTACGCGGTCTTGCACACGCGATTATCGGAATCGATTTTACCCGCGAGACGGATATTCTCTGCTGAGGTCGTGATGTTGTGAAAATGAAAATAAAATATCATATTGTGCGTAATGATGTGTACACGCACTCGACCGCACCGTTTGACCTTTCTATCGCACGCGTAGACCCACGTACAATCGTCGCACTCGGTTATAGACCGCGTGAAAACCGGTGGGTTCGATCTCGACCGTCGTTTGACGGCGGTAACACGGACGAGACAAGTGATCCGAATTTACACGGTGCCCGAAATGACTGTTTTGGGAGAAGAAAAAAATCCGCCCGAAAGGATCGTGCGTTTTGATTTTACACGCAAACCTCCCCGTCCGTCGTGAAAACCGACAAAAACCTCTCTGCGTCCTCCGCGATCCGATTTTCAATATCACGTTTACGGGGGCGCTCCGAGAAGCGCTCACGGGGAGGCACGTGCATACGGGACGACGGCATACTATCGTCGGATTCACTGTTGGCGGACCGATAAGAAAATCGTCAGCACGTGAGCGAATACTGTGTTTATCGTACTCGCGGCAAAACCGTTTTTATCGTACAAACGACGAGAGAGAAATAAATGATAAATAAATAAATAAACGAAAACGAAATAAAAATTTCGTATGAAGTCAGTAAAAAACGCTATTGCATCACGCGGCGTACGTATGGATGGAAAGTGCTGTGGGCCGAGAGAAAGGTACACTGTATATTATCACCGATATATATACGTACACATACCAAAGGAGTGAGCGTCGTTGTACATAGGTACCCAAGTCTCATGCACGCGTGCACACACACACACACACACACACACACACACACACACACACACATATACTCACACATACTCACACACCCGATCACATGTGCACAAGCCGAACGCTCGTACACCTCGATATTATATATAATATTATTCTACGTATGTGTGTGTGTGTATAGGAACGCCAGCCGCCGAAGTGAAAGCAGAGTCGGTATACATTAAATGCACACTATATCGCACCCTTTTGTACAAACAAATATCGTTCTGCCTAGTTTGGCAATGATATTATCATTGTTTGGACAGTCGTGCGCGGAAGAAAGTCATACGAACACGTAGGTATTATAATGATACATATATGTATTAAACGTGTGTGTATGTGTATGTGTGTGTGTGTGTATCCGCAAAAACAACTTGTCGTGTACACAATACAATATACTCGTAATGTATTATAACGGTCCTCGTCTGTCGTTCGATTACATTTCTGTTATTATTCCGTTTCCTTTCTTTCGACGGACGCTTTTCCGAGACGCGCGTAGCGTTTCGTGCGACGAGGGTGGTGGACGGAAATGACATAAAAAAAGAAAAAAGAAAAAAAAAATCGAAATCGCAATACGGATGCATTCCCGTCCGTCCGGCCGGCCGTCTACCGACGCCGCCGCCGCCGCCGAATCCATTTGTTTTCGCTTTCGTCGCGTGTTCACGCACGGACGCACGCATCAACATTACGACGATAACATAATAATAACTATTTTATATACATTTATTATTGTAGTTTGTACACGATCGCCCGTCGGGTCCACGGCGACCAGACGGAGGCGGCCGCCAAAGACAATAGGCCACCGCCACCGTTTACGCGTCGCCCGCCCGCCCGCCCGCGTGTCTGCGTGGTGTGCGCCGAAATTAATATTGTTATTACGTATTGTCCTGACCGGCACGATGAGATACCTCGGTTATACGAGTACGTGTTCGGTGTTCACCCGGAGTAATTAACAACAACATCAACAATATCTTCGTGTCGATGACTACATCTCTGCGGGATGAACGCATAAATACACGCGCAAGCGCGCGTGAGTGTGTGTGTTAATGCTCTGCACGGTCCGGTCCACACCGGTCCAGATCGGACGGGACCGGACCACGGTCCAGTCTTTTCGGTCTTTGTGTATTATAATCTAAAATGGTTTCGTTCGTTCCGATCTGCCTTCAATTTCAGTTCGACATAAGTGTTAATCACGAAACTGCGGTCTGGTCTGGTTTATTTTTACACGTAAACCAATACAATAACATGTAGAATTATTATATAATTAACACGTTCGATTCATCGCGTTTCTATTCCTATATTTATTTTTAAATCGGTCCAGTCTTGATATTTTCTAGTGCAATACAAATGAAACAGTCCATTTAAGTCCAGCTTAATTTTTTTTTCGGTCCTATCCAATCCGTATTGGCTTCATTTTTTTTTTTTTTTTTTTTATTGGTCCGGTCCAGTCCTGGAATTTGTTAAAACGTATCAGTCTGGTCCGGTCTAAAAAAACAACAGACCGTGCAGAGCTCTACAATTTAGTGTTTCATCTTTCGTTTACACCGCACGCGGTTTCAATTGATATCCTACGGCTTAAAGCGTATACCTACAATGTTGTATGATATCTCGAAGCGAGTGGTATTAAGAATGATTTTTCGTTTTTTACTTTTTTTTTTTTTTTGGTATTTTACGTTGTATTTTATGCGGTGATCGGCACACGCGTGTACGTGCACACATTACGGGGCTTTCCGAGTGCGAGAAGATGATTTACTACCGCGACGGGCAAACGAAACTGTAAAAAAAAAATATCAAAAGAACACGGCAGCGGGTCACGGCGGCCACCGACTGTCAAAACGATTTGAACGGAAATCGCGAATAGAAAACGAGAACTGCTAATACGATGACCCCACGGCACGAGTATCGACTGGCACACCGTGATTTTTTTATAAAAACGTGTACACAAAACCAGACGAGTGTGCGGTCGTTTCGTTAAGTCGGTTAACGCTTCGCGCGCGCGCGCTCGTCTATTCACACGCACACACACACACACACACACACACACACACATACACACACACACACTTCTCGTCGCGTATGTTGCGACGTGTGCGACCGTACGAATAACATGATATATGTTCATATACAGGGTGTTCGCGGACTAAGACAACGCGAGACGTTTCAGTAGGACGACCTGTAGGAATGAAGCGGATTGCCCGTATAGATGATTTTGGAGTGATTTTAAAATTTCTACGCAAGTTCAGGAACGAAGAAGTGTTTTAAACTGGATTTGTCTAGTACATTTTTTTCTCCGACAAATACTTATAAATTACCTAGCACATCGTTTATCCGTGTAATAAAATTTTTTTTAAATTAATCGATTTTCTTCGAATTTGTGACGGCTATCACTCGATCGGTTTAGGATTTAAAATCTTTATATACGTTTATGTCAAAACGAAAGTTCCAAATCGATAAAGCTATTTCAGAATGTCGAACAGAACTACGAAATTTTGATTTTCGAAAATTTAGTATTTACAAAAAGAAAAAAAAGTCTTTATAACGAAATCGGATTTAATTTTTGACCATTGATATTCAAGGTGAAATATCGGGTGTGGACTGTACAGGTTAAAAGAGAATTTAGTCCTGCGAGAGGTTTTTGAATTGAAAAATTGTCTCGGACGAAAAAAATCATCATTCGTCAATTGAAAAAACACGATCGTGTTTGGTCGGACACAGAAATCAGTATCGGACAAAAATTAGTTCCGTGAACTCTGAAACCTAAAAACATCCAATAACGCAGACTCCCGGTCTCACGACTTTTGTTTTCCTCCGAACTCTTCCTGCACACCCGTGTCTGACGACAGTTGTCGAACGCCCTGTGTGTGTGTGTGTGTGTGTGTGTGTGTGTGTGTGTGTATGTATTTGTGATCTACAAACGCGTCTATGAATAATAAATACGTTTTCACTGCGAGAGACGCGATAACGATTATAATATTATCGTAATAGGTCCGTGTACATTGTACAGTGTACAGGTTCACGGAGTGTCAACGTGTTCTGCGACGGGCGGCTCGTCCCGGTTGCCGGATGTGCCGCACGCTGTAACTCGGTCCACACAACTAGTACGTTATTATTACTATTATCGTCACGGTGCGACGTGGAAACGCACACGAGCGGATTTCGGTAAATTCCTACGCGGACGGATGAATAAATAATTGTACACGACCGAACGTCTTTTCTCGTGACCTTTCCGCGACGAGCGCACCCGAAGATTCGCGTGAAATTCTTCGTGCGACCGCGACGAACGGGACACACACGCGACTGTCCGTTGTACACGCCGTCGTATTTATGTGCACTTACCTACATATTTTATTGTTATTTGTTAACGCAAATGAGAGATGCAAGTCTCGGCGGACGCGCACGCTTACACACACGTACACACACAAACACACACACGTACACACACAAACACACACACACACACACACACACACACACACACACACACACACACACATCATATTCACTCGAACCACGTGGATTCGACGTAAAATCGTCCCGAAAATGGTTAGAAATCGGTTTCCCGTTACGTCCGTGATGATTTACGACGGTGCGCGGTATGCGACGACTCCGCCGCGCCGCCGTCCAACTGCAGCACGCGCACGAATATGATAATAACATAATATTATCTCAACGGCCGAAACGGATTGTTATGTAGAATCTAATCGAGCGGACGATAAAAACGAATTGGTATTGAAAAAAAAAATGAAATTAATTATATTAAAATAATGCGATCGATCGAAACCACGACTTCTCGTCGTTTGAGCGTAATATTAATAACTGTTGTAGAGCGCGCGCGCGTGTGTGTGTGTGTGTGCGCTGTCTTTGAATTTGTTACCGGTTGGCCGGGTCAAGTCGTGTGTGGATCGGAGTCAAACGGCCGTCCAAATGCGTCTAACTTAACCTTGTATAGTTACCTTACACCGGGCGCCACGACGGCTGCACGCAGAACTCGTTATTACACTTTTACGTGTGAAACGACTGGAAGAAAGTAGCCGTCGTCGTCGTCGTCGTCGCGGCGACGACGTGCCGGAAAAAGTCAGCGTCTCCGCCGGTATACAGAAGAATAAGAAGAAGAAGAAAATAAATAAATCAAAGGATAATAAATTAAAAATTTTTCTAACGACATTCTTGAGTACGAATCTCGTCGTTTCCAAAATGAATTACACACCGAGTATTCGGACGATACAATATCTATATATTACGTTGTGTCTTGGAGCGAGCTCGATATGAAAAATAAGTCTGACATATCGTACTCGAGTAAACTCCGATTAAAAACGCGTGAAGCAAACCGAAAAACACTCACTCTGATGAGTACGACGACTGCATAATTGACTATTTTGCCCACTCGGGTAGTTTAAGTGATCCATTAATACCAATCGGGCTGGAATTTCGAAATGTTCTCTTTAGTTATTGATCGGTCCATAATGTCATTTTTCATAAAAAATATAAATAAAATCTTCCAATAATTTTAAATTCTGAGTGAATCTATTGGTTAGACAATGATATTTTATTTTTATTCTATCAAAGTTTGGAACAATATTGTTTCGAGTAGTAACAGCAGTCTAAAGGTTGTCTAATTTTATGATTCATAATACCGATACAAAAATCAATATAAGCATCTGTTTGTGAATCGTGTAGTTACATTCGGTGGTGAACATGGACTTCATTGATAGTGAAAGTCAGTCGTTCTGTCATATTTATGTTTTACCTTGTAGAGAATAAGATGTTGATAGCCTATTGTTTTTATTTTTTGTGATATCTGTCGTTTTATCATAGTTCGAAAAAAATCATTAAACAACGCTCTGGTCAAAAAATAAATAAAAACGATCGATTAATCGAAAAATAACGTATGTACAAAATACTAGTATATTTTTCTACGATTGTTGATGGAAAAAGACTCATCGAGACCTCGGTCGGCTCGATCATTTGAGAAATTCCGGCCCGATAGGAGATCGAGGTTTTACAGTGTTTGTGCTTCTATATCTCGTACCATGATTGGGTGTGTGTGTGTGTGTGTGTGTGTGTGTGTGTGTGTGTGTGTGTGTGTGTGCGTGTGTGTGAGTATAAGGCGTATAGAAATGATAACCAGAGACAAAAGTCGGACAAAGCGAAAATAGTACGCGCGTTGTATTCGAGGTGTGTTAAAGTTTAAACACCGAGTCATTGTGAAAACTCAAATCACGTCCATACATCATCGTTCTTAGACGGCGGCGGACCTATCGCCTTTGGCTTATCCGTTATGCGCGCGACTTTCGACGACATCTTTATTTTCTACCACAAATATTATCGTTTTAATACATTATACACATGTACAAGTATAAATAACGCATACAATTTGTGTATATATGTGTGTGTGTGTGTGTGTGTGTGTGTGTGCGTGTGTGTGTGCGCGTGTGTGTGTGTATGTGTGTGTGCATCGTGATGGCAATTATGTGCGTTTAACTACGGCGCGGCTTCGTCAAATACGAGCGCGTGCGGTGAAAATCGAAATGTCAACGGCGTCAGACAATCAATCGAGGTGCGGCGAACGATGGTAATATAATATTGTAATAACGCACACGCGTATCCGTAGAAGCGGTGTGTGTTCTTCGATGTCCGCGGGGCGAGACTTTTTTCTCCTCGTAACCGGAACTAGAGGGGCGGCAATTTTCGGGGATAAAGTAGATGGGAGGAGATATGATGATGATAATAATAATAATAATAATAATAATGAGATTACATTGCTGGCCAGATGTCGTGTATGTGTGTGTGTGTGTGTGTGTGTGTGTGTGTGTGTGTGTGTGTGTGTGTGTGTGTGTGTGTGTGTAGAAAGCGCAGTCGCCACCTTGGCCCGTTCACTTTCGCTCGGCCGTGACCCGTCCGACCGGACAGTGTAGTGGACTCGACTCGACTCGTCGACTGCCATCGTCCACCGTTACGGCGGCAGACTTCCTTTCCCCTGGGGCAGCATTAGTCTCGATCGTTTTAATGTGATTGAAAAAAAGGTAATGATAATAATAATAATAATAATAATAATTTTTAATCATTTCAGGAAACCGCTTCAAGACCGGGTCCTATACCGGACGGACGACGTCGCGGCGACACTGTTTTCTCTCCGACCCACGCACCATACGTGTCGTACTAACGACACGTAAATTCACGTTCGGAAAATCGTTATAAATATTTTTCTCCCAATATTATATTATACTATTGTTATTATTATTATTATAATTATTATTGTTATGTCTTGGACCGTTTCCGGGACGTCGACGGGCGACCGTGGTCGTTTCCGCCTCCGCGCGAAACGGAAGAAAGTAAAAATGACACATTGGCGTCTTTCTCTCCCCCTCTCTTTCCGCCATTATAATATACATTGTTGTCATCGTCGTCGTTATTATGCGAGTTTACACGACCGCCCGTTATTCGTATTATTACCGTCGTCGTTATCGCAGATATAGTATAGTATATGCATACATTACCGTTCCGCCGTCGAATTTATTCGCTCTGCACATAACACCGCGTGACAACAACGCGTGTCCGTCCGCGACCCGTCCACGAAAACAGCGCACCCGTCGAGCCGATAATTAAGAGACGTTAATTACGTCCGATACGGAGTCGATACGGTGATTCGGTTTTTGTTTTTTTTTTCCCCGGAAACGGACGACGTACACAGCCGTCGGTCAGACTACGAACTCGTCACGTCGTGGCGGACCGTTGACCGTTTGTCATGTCTTTATTATTATTATTATTATTATCTTTGACCTTTGACAAAAACTCGACGGTTAGATTCGATCTCGGGACTCGCGCGTACGTTATAACATGTTTCCGGTATTTGGAAAAGAGCTAGGGAAAAAGGAGCGACGGTAAAAAAAAACAAGGCGATTGGAAAAAAAAGTCATGGAATAAAAAGCGATTTTATCGTGAACAACCGTATATTTTATTTTATTGACCTGATAGCAATGATCTTACAAAGAGAAAATATGTTACTGAATTTACATAAATAATTATTATAGTGTGTATGGTATTTTACAAAGATGAATAAATTATCGAAGCTGATATAATATGTATATTGTATATACGTGTCGACGCGCCCATACGGTATTGAACGACTTGATATTTTTTGAATTTTTTTTTGTTCTCGACAGGTAAGAGATTACTTATTAGAAAATGATAATTGAAAATAAATCATGTAGTAGGTATACACATAGATAAATACTGTTTGATGTTTATTATTATTATTTTTTTTTTTTCGAGCTTCAATGGCACCGAATTCAAAGAGTTAAAATAATGTTACATGCATAATCCGGCAAATCTCCTATTATATTTAATATTTCAATGATTTGTATGGCCTATTTTGTACAACGTGATGGTAAACGTCTTCGGGGCGTCGTACGTGATATCGACAATCGCCGACTGGTCCTACGATAATGATTATTATTATTGTTTTTTTTAATTAAACTTTAATTGTTTCTATACAAATTTATTTTAAGATCACAACAATAATAGCTCAATGTTAAAATGTTTATATCATTTAAGGTATGTATTTATATATACACATATGTATACAAGTCGTGCTGTCATGAGATTAATACCGCTTTGTATCATTTTGTTTAAAATAATGATTAAATATCGTATTCAAGTTTACTTTTTATTGCGATTCATTTATTTAGTACATGCAGCACCAAACGATCCGAATTCGAGTTTCCAACATTTATATTTTTTTTAGATAAAAAATTGTTTTTTTTCTCCTATTTTTCTTTCCGTGATTCGATATTTCCACGCGTCGGATCGCACGGATCAACGTCAATCACGGCGATATTATACAATGTTGTTTATTTGTCGATTTTTCGTGCAATTATATGATGTAATAAAATATTTAGTTTACGATTCAAAAACATTTTTCAAAGCTGTAAGACGATTCGTATGCAGAATGTCGCAGAATGATTCAAAAAATACAACGAATTTTGTCCTGTTTGATATTTTTCAATTTTTTTTTTTTTTTTTAATTAATTCAATATAAAAACTTATTTTTTCCTTCAATTTCGGTGTACCAATTGGTATTTTAAAGTTTTACTCTACATTGCAAAAAAATATCAAAATTGGTTTTTAGTAAACCAGATATTTAGAAAAATGTTGATGGTAATATATCTTATTGAAGTTAAGTATAATTTATCTATTGTGATTTTTTGAACTCTATGGAAATGTTTATTTTACAAAAGATACGTTATGTTCGATAACTACGATATTTTATACGATTATTTCAATAAATTAGTCATATAGAGATTAATTTTTTCGTAAAATATTCGATAAGAAATATTATTATTTTCAGTTAACTTTAAAATTCATAGAATTGAATGAACAAAGCCGCATTGGAATTTCAAGTGACAAAACGTCTCTATAAATAAAAAATGTTCTCGAGCATTATGTCCGTAGCACCGTAAACAATAATATGGTATAGATGAAAAAAAAAAAAAAAAAAAATTGAAAAATATCAAATAGAACGACAGAAGCAATCGCATTCGTCCGATCACCCCGGAACCCCCCCACCCCCACCAATTGCTTTTTCAAGTCGATTCGCCGAGAACGCTTATGCGATCGGTGTTTTTTTGTGAGATTTCCCGTCTTCACAGCGCACTGCCATTCGGGGTACACGTAATTATGCACTGTAAACAACAAATAGTGTAATTGCACACGTCGATAACATACTAATTACTTCGATCGTCCATAATATAACCGCGTCGGAAACATTTCATTCCGCGCGCGCGCGTACAAAGTATAGAATGTGCACGTAATTATAATATTGTGCTGCACGTAACGTGTGCGTGTGTGTACGTATATATCGCCCGAAAAACGCAGTGGTTACACGGTGCGTAAAACCGTGACTATACAGAGTGGTTGTTTGTTATTCGCACTCGTCGAGTTGAACATACTCGTGTTCGCGTACGTTTCGCCATCGAACAGATACCAATGTACTTATTAACTAACGTCCGTTATGCCGGCGAACTTTCGATTCACAAAACATCTAGACCGTAGTGGACTGAACAGTCGGACGCGACGGTTCCCCTGCAGAGAATTGGGCGTGAGACGCGATTTGAATATTGCGAACGCGAAAAAAATAAATAAATAAAAAGTTTTTTTTCAGACGAGCGTGGAAAAAAAACAATTAAAAATTAAAAAATTAACGATTTCTCGTTTTCGTTTGCATAAAATCACTGCTCTACAGCCGAGCGAACGAATTTTTTCGGGCACGCAGTCGGGCGGATGCAATAACAGGCTAGAGTGTGAAATTCGAGTACGGTTCACTAGCGGGTTTCGCGCGTTCTAGTCGGCGCGGCGCGGCGTCTCGTTCGGCATTATAAACAATAATAATATTCTTATTGTGGCGTGCGGATTAACGGCTCGGGCAGTTGCGCGATAAGGGGGGACTTGGGAGGGCTAAGCTTATCCAGTTTCGATTTTACCCTTCACCCCCCAAGTTACAGAAGTGATTTAAACATTTCGTTTCAGCCAAACATTAATATTGATCTTTATTTTATTTACACAACTCTGAATAACATTGGAAAATGTTTGAAAAAAATAAATTGTATTAATATGCGATAGATTCGCCGTAAACGTGCAACATTACTATGAACAAAAATCCCTAAAACTAAAATTTCATAAATTTTAATCGTTAATATACTAAATAAAATGTGTGTGTGTGTGTATTGTTATGTTACTCGTTAAATTGTACATGGGTGATTAGTAATTGTTTGTTCTTGATATTGCGTTCGCGAGTGATACATTTTTTAACCTACACGCACAAAAATATACTGGTAGTTCTAATAGTCTTTTGACCCCCCCCCCTAAAAGTTCAGTTCTAATTGCACCACGGAGCTCGGAGCAATGACTAACAAACGACGTATGGTATTATATCTGGATTAACCCTAAATAAAGTTCACGGCACCCTGGTTGGGAATATTCTGCGTTTGTAATCCGGGCAGTTAATACAAATGTGTGTACCGTGTATAGGTATCTAAAATAATATACGACGACTAAAAAACGAAAACGCTGTTCGTCCCGAATAAAAAAAAAAAAGAGTAATGATAATATTGTGTTTTCATATTTCATAACGACAATACATCGGTTTTTGGGCCTTCGTTTCCGTTTTCACCCGTCCGGATCACACATTTTGCACACATAGCTAGGCGTGGCCGAGATAATATTAGCGCATGTAAACCGCGCGTTCTGTCCGTCCGACGTATTACCGAGTCCGAATCTAGAATAACGATAATTATCAATGTTTGAGAATCCGAAACGTCGTCGAAAGTTTTTTTTTTTTTTTTTTAATTAGTAGTAGTAGTATTATTATTTATTTTGTATTATTATTATTATTTTGCCCTTTGGCGTACATTGACCCAACGTTTCGATTAAACGCCGTTCTCGGTACACTCTGCGAAGATGTATTATTTATAATGCCCGTCCGCACTCGCGAGGTCGTGATGATTCCGAAACAACGTGAGTTTTATTTAAAAACCTCGTCACGTGTAGAACGCACTAACTGCAAAGCTTTCCGAGTTGGTAGGTCGTAATATTTTTTTCTCCGTTGTGCGTTTGGAAACGCGCGGCGATGTGCTCGGTCGAACAGGTACGCGCGCATCACGAGTACGCGTGTGCACGTCACGTGCGTGGAAACATGGCAACTATTATTACTTTTCGCGGACAGTGCTAATAATAACAATGATAATAAGAGTAATCCATTAATCCGAAGAAATTTTACCCGACGCATTAAATGCTACTTTCGAATAATTAATGTTCTTTTATCGTCCGTTACGACAAATATGAAATTGAACTTCATAATTTCAAGAAATTCGAGAAACACGAGTTACGTTTTATGCCGTAAAATACGTAACACACACACACACACACACACACATTGGAAAGCTTAAGTAAATATTGTTATTAACTTGAAAATAAGGATGTTCGGCCATTATGTTATTAGCGTGTTCACTACACCAAATCGAATCGATATAATACGTATAATGTGTACTTTAAATTTATTAACCTTGAAATAACAACAATATGTATACAATGTGTTCCAAGGGAAAGTGACCAGCCAGCGTCGAATGAAAACACTATCAAAAACTTGGAGAAACCCTCATTCGAAAGAGAGGGGGCGTTATTATTGTTTTTTATCCAGACAGATTAAATTTTTCCATAATACATCCGAACCTATTTGTAAGTAACTTTGAAATTGTTCCACGTTTTAGTAGAACATTTTTTTTTTTTAATTATAAAGCTGATTCAATTTGCTATCAAATAAAAAATCAATCACGGTTACACCTGACATTTCAAAACGATTTTACAAAACAAAACTGTGCGAATAATTTTTTTCAATTCTATTTCATTACTGAAAAATATTTACAATACGTCAAAAGTTTTATTTTCGCGTCATTTTCGGGTAATACGATATTGAAGTGAGCAGTTTAGAATTAGTCTCGAAATCGTTTATCTAAGAAGTCGATATAAAAATCGTCGAATACCACGAGTTCGGCATCCCCGCGATTTTATTAGTTTCTTAGTTGATTGTATGCTCTAATGTCGACTCAATGTCCACAAGTTAATTTTTGATAATGACTGCAACACAACGGCGGGTCATAATATTGACAGCGCGTGCGGTATAGTAAAACAATTATGAAATATACGAAAATGAAACTTTACATATACCTATTGTAATAATTTTTTACTAGGGTATGCGAAAAACAAACGAATCATTTACAGTCAAAACGCAATTTAATTTTTTTTTTTAATGCTTAACGTAGGTTAACAGCAATAGTTTAATTTAATTCAATTGATTCTAGTTCCATTGTTTATGTTGTTTGATTGTACAATAGACACAATTAGAAAAAATAGAAAATTACTCAAAACCTCTGAATAGTTTCGGAGGTAATTAATATAATATCAAAAATAAACGGTAGGTTCTCGTTTATCAAAAAAATAATAAAATTGTGCGTAAAATAAAAAAAAAAACACGTATGTCTACGACACAAAAACACACAAACACGTGTAGTCCTCTTTTAAAAGTTTTTGTTTCCATAACATTTTTAAATTTTCACACGCGATGCCGGCCGATCTCACTTTCCCTCGCGATAAATCTTATGAGCGACAAACGGATTCGTATTTCATCACCCGAGTCGACGAAACTCTGTGTTGAATTCGATCACGTCTTTACGCGACGTGAGGCCTAAAGCCAAATTTATATAACCAGAGCGAACCATTACTTTTAGGGTATAATAATATATATGCTCGGTGGTTTGATCACTCGAAAAGCACTGTTCGTCGTAGACGAGTTTCACAGAAACGAGTTTTCGCGCTTTCACGAATTTTACTGCCATAATCTCAAACACGGTCGTAACTTACATTATATATCAGAGGTCACCAAATTGCGGCTCTCGAGCCGCATGTGGCTCTCGTCATTGTCGTATGCGGCGGCTCACGGTCTTATTTACAAAAACCAAAATATTAAAATTTTTTTGTATAAATTTATAGAAAAAAAAATGTTTTCATTGTATAGATATAAGGCTATAGTGTACTGCAGATTAATAAACAAAAATTAAAATAATTAATATAAAAATAAATTAAAAAATTAAATATTAAGTTAAATTTGTTTGCGTGGATTATTCCACATGAGTATTTTTTTCGTGTCTCCTTTTTTAGTAAACTTCTTAAGATCTGGATGAATTGACGTAAGATCAGTTCTTAGTAATTCTGTGAGATGATCATCAGTCAAATTTGAACGATATTTTGTGTGGCTCATGTACATAGTCATGTTGGCCACCCCTGTTATATATCGTACGTCGTCGCCGTCGTTGTAACGCATATATATGTACTGGCTAATATCGCTCACCTTAAAAATCAATACCAATTATCGATAATCGATTTGGGAGTTTTCACAAAAAAAAATTTTTTTTAATCGGATACGTCGTCCAGCCGTGAAGCTTGCGGCCGAACCGATTGGTCGAAAACACGATATCAGTGACATATAAGATGAGACATCGTAGTCCAGCGATAGTCAAACTTTTTTTTCACACGTTCGTAGTCATAAAAATAGTCGATCGCGAGCCCCACGAATAAATGAAATACATTTTGAATGAAATGAAAGTTTTTTGGTTTTACAATTGTGTTTATTGTTTTTTTTTTCGGCGTCACTTTTTGGAGCAGTTAACTTTATCCGAGTGTTTCATCCAGCCACTCTATAGATCCAAAAACCTATGTAGATTGTTTTTCGACGGTTCATTTCCCTCTCTTCGCAATGTTTTTTCAAAGCGTGCAGAAAAACTGCCAAAAAACTAGGCAGAAACAGTACGATTGATCGTAAACAAGATTTTCACGAAATCGATTTTAGTTGTTTAGTCATAATGACAAAAGTAATAAAGTCAGAAACTTGAAATTTTCTCTCTTATATAAATGACACGTTATTACATATTCGATAAAATTTTCGAAAAAATTCGATAATTTTCAAGCTGAAAACGGAACTTTAAAATACTTGGTTTTTTCAAAGTTTATTTTTAATAAACACTTGTTTTCACGTAGTTTTAAGTAGTATTGAAAAAAAACAATAACTATTGAATATTTTTCAATTTAAAGTGTGAATTAGAAAATATTTGTATTTTAATGACAAAAAAAAATTGTCTTGCAAAACAATTAATGTCAATGTCAAAATCCTGTTCAACAATTGCGACTCCTAAGGGAGGCGATTCACGTTTTTCGGGAACCACTGTTGAATATCAAATTCGCAGTGCGCGCGCAAGTATCGCGTGACCACGAATCTCGTAGATAATAATTATGTATTTTCAATTAAAATCGCGTTCGTCTTTCCGCGCCATCTTTGAGAGTCATAAATTTGATTTATGTGTATACGTCGACGACGACGACGACATCGACGACGAACGTATACGCTCGCGTCTAGAAGGCGAAAACGTATTATATACACGAGGTCCGGGTGTTGAAAACCCTAAAAAAAATAAACGTGAACCCGCGCTCGTCCGTTGATTCGCCAACGTATTTTGTAAAAAAAAAAAAATCACCGATAAAAAGACCTTTTTTTTTATTTTTCGTTTAATGTAGTACGTTCAAATAAACAACCGAGGTATTAGGCTATTATCACGAGCGCACGTTATGCATTACACACGGGTGTATCGTTGACGTTTAACACTGCACTTACCGTTACACAAGTGCCGTTTTTATGACTCAAACAAGATGAACATTTTGATCCCATTGAATTTTCCGGGAATCGTTTTGAAACGAACCGCTTTTCTTTAACTATACGGGGATATTCCGAGCGCGAGCCAAAATTACCTTTTTCTCAATGTCCTGAGCACGTCTGCAAAGAAGCATCACTCGAGTGCGTCCCAAGAAATAATAATCGTAACTAGAGTTTGGCGACATGGGCGCTTGTCAAGGGCGCCGTATACTAAGGGGCGCATTTGAGTTAAATAAAAATGTTTTTTGTAAATTTTTTTTCTTATAAATTATTTAAAGTTTTATTAAAATCAAGTGCAAAAAAGGCTAGAAATATAAAATTGTAATATAAATAACAATGATTATTTATTGTAATACCTGTCCTATTTTATATTAAACAACATTACATTTATTTACATATAAGAAGAAACGTTGTGCCTTTTTTTGGTTTATTTGTTTATTTTTGTAAATTAAGACTTACATAATTATTAACAATTTAGCATAACTCATAAACTATATAAAGGCTCCGTTATTTTAAAAAATATGGCAGTTTTTTATTAACACGTAAGAATGTAATATAATTATATTTATTTAAAAATTATTAATACGTATGAAATAAAAACAAAAATAAGTGCCAAAATAAAATTCGCCTAGGTCGCCACGTAGGGTGTAGTTGAGGCACTGATAATAATGCTTTTTTTTACATAACCCGAATATGCCCTGGCTGGTTTAGAGCGACTATATAGTGTCGTTAATTGTTTCGTGAAGACAGTACCGAGTGAAAAATGCTTTCTTATTTCTGTCAAAGTTTTATGGAGCTCAGTCGTTACGAAATAATATACGATAATTTGAAACATTAATAGAGCTAGACATTTTATTGAAAAATAAGTTTTTCGTTTTTTTTTTAACGGCATAGTTTTTAAATTTCTTAGTTTCCTTAAACGGTGAACGTGGTTACAAGTTTACAACATAATAACATTATTAGACATAAATATTAATCATTACTAGACGCTAGACAACTTAAAATGTTTAACAGAGTCGGTCACGAATAAAAAAAAATGTGTATCCAGTCCAAAAGCAAATATAATACGTTCGAAAAAAAATCTCGCAGTATTTGGCGGCCTGTACGTTTTAAACGAAATATCGACCGTTTTTCGTGTGTTCTGCGCCGTCCGAAACGATTTTCCCGGCGGTGCAGAAATCAATCGCAGCCACGGCCTCCGATCAGTTCGTAACAAGTGTACGTGTACTTGCTCGTGACAACGAGAGCGGAGCGAGACGAGTGTCCAACGCCCGGTTTGTCTGCGTCTCGCGCGTACCTACTTTTTTTTTTTTTATAGATCGTTTTCACTCGACTATGAGTCATCTTTTGCGAGTTTAAACAAAACACTACAATGCTGCAGCAGCACTCTAATCCCGACCGCATACCAATCATTCGTTCTACTTTGCGGATTATTATAATTCCATTGTACCCCAATTATTATCATAACGACGGTATAGTTAACTCGTCGAATTATTATAGTTACGTACGTATACTTATTTACACAATATTTTCATTTGTTTATTTATTCATTTCTAACCATACAATAATTACACCGTGTTGAACTAAAATATTAATTTCACAAAAAAAAAAAAAAAAAAATGTTTTTTAAGTATCAATTAATTGTTAGAAAAATACTATTTATAATATAATATTGACTTTATGGTTTGTGATACGGGTTTGAGATCAAATTGTCTTTGTAATATAGTCACGGTAATAGCAAAAATATGAATAAAAAAAAGAAAATAATTGATTAAAATTTGCTTCGTAAAACATTTTTAAGCCAATTTTATTTGCTTAGGTATACACTACTCATTTACTTAAATTAATTCTTCGATTTACCTCGTTAAATGCGTAACACACCTAACATGTACGTTAATAAATATGCGTTGTAAAACAGACTTGATTTAAAGCACGATAGGTTTTTAATTAATTAATTTAAATTACATTTTTTTTTATTTAACTAATTTGGTTATTTTTTTTTTTCAAATACACACTGAGATGTAGATCAAAATCCTCAAAACAATGTTGCTTTACATAAATGTATATATTACGTTTAATTAAAAAAAAAACGTTTATTCAGATATAGGTAGGATGCCGCTACAATATCATAAACCATAAAGATAACCCGTTAAACGCGAAACGTATTTAAAATAAGTTACATCCCACTGTTTACGACCATCGATATTGTCTTCGACTTATGTTATTCCAATCGTGTTTTAACGTTTAAGTCACTTCATGTGACTCTTGTGAAAAACTTTAAGTTTTTGAAAATCAGGACTCTTTTTTCTGGCCAAAAACTTTCGTTGACTTATTGTACATGCATACCAATAGTGAAAATGGTTCCGTTTATGTATTCAGCATCAGCATACACGCCCTAATTTATTCGAATCGAGTACAACGAAGACTGAACGTGTAATTTAATGTGTTTTTATGTGTTTATTGTTGAAACACTCGGATCGTTTACCATTATTGATGTCGACGAACGGTCGAAGACATCCATTTCAAAAGTAAATACTTCTCGTATGTGATCAAAAAATAATTGTGGATTTTCGAAAAATACAGAGCCCAATATTCCAACGTTGAAATATTAGATTTTGGGTAATAACTGTTCCTGGGAATAAATTGCATTTATAAACGGACGTTTTTTTTTTTTTTTAATTGAACATCTTAATATTTTCAATATATGTCGTCCACAAACCTTAATACAAAATGGTATTGTGTTCGTTTAATTTTGTCGTGACTAAAATGCCATTTAAAACGTTATAAGACACATAATTTGCGGTATAGTTTATATATAAAAAAAAAAAATCAATTCATATTTTTAAAACTTATACTTCAATTAAACACTTTCTTTCACCACACCGTTTTTATAAAAAGTGGTTGAGCATTTTTCCTTTATACCACATAGACATTGCTAGTTTTATCCGAAAATCAGCTTAATTAACTATTATTTTCTTAGTGTTTGAAATACTTTTGACTCGTGGTTAATTTTTACATCAAAAAGTTTCATGAAGAATGAAATGATATCATATCATTGAAAAATAGTGACAATTCCTTGAGTAGTAGACATCAGCAACAATTTTACAAATCGATTTCATAACAAAACAAAAATAACTTTCTACAATTTTATTGTTTTAATTAAGTGCCTATGCCATACATATTTAATACTCGATGCGGAAACGTATTGAATTTACTAAATATAAAATCATACGAAATATTAACTACTCAAATTTGATCGTCACACGTTGAGGCGATAATCATCCAAATGTCATTTGGTCGAGTTTTATTCGAGTGGACGTAAATGTTTATTTTCTTGTCCAAGTATATTATTTAAAAGTTAACTACCTTCTGATTTTATTGTCTGTCTGTTAGTTCAATTATAAATTCATCTGTTTAATGTTTTTGTTTAATGTATTAAAAATAATGTATTACTTTTAGAGCGATTGAAAATAACCAGGAGTAAGATTTTGTTATTGTAATTTGATAAAATAAACCTAAGGAGATGATGTTTTATTTCTACACGTCAGATAACAACGTTTGGCAGTATTCAACGACTACTTAAGGGGCAATGATAAAATAACACTTCGTAAATGGTTTAGAACAGCGGTTCTCAAACTGTGCTCCGCGGAGCCCTAGGGCTCCGCGAGAGTAGTCTAGGGGCTCCGTGGCTCCCTGGGCATATCTGTATTCATTAAATCCATTCTATAACAGAATATGAAAAATTCATTGAAACGTCCACCGATTCATCTTTAATTCTTTAAAAACTTTATTTTGATAAAATATCATTAACAGATTTTTGGTGCAGTAGCAGTATTGCAAACGAATATCAATATCTGGCTAAAAAAGCTATATTAGCTCTTCTACCTTTTGGAACATCATATCTGTGTGAAACCGGATTTTCATCATATGCATCAACGAAAACAAAATATCGTAATAAATTGCATGCGGAAGCAGACATGCGAATCCAGGCTAAATATTAAAATACTGGTCAGTAAAAAAAGCCAACATCATGGATCACATTACAATCACTAAACATTAAATTTTATAAATTACTAAAATAGAATGTTCTTTTTTACTGTTAAATTAATTGAATAATTTGTGTATATTCATATTTTACAGAAAAAACAAATAAAAAGCAAATCGTATGAATTGACATCATTTTGTATGAATTATATATTGTTGTCTCAAATAGACATTTCTGACTTTTGGGGCTCCGTAATTTTTTTTAGGAACATAAGGGCTCCGCGAACAAAAAAGTTTGAGAACCGCTGGTTTAGAACAATAATATAAATAATATTGAATGATTTAGACCACAGGTCCTTCATGCGCGTCCCGCGCGCTAGATCCAGCATGCGAAGGGGACATAACTGGACTGCCAAAAATATTTTTTTTGAATATTATGGGTTTTTCTGCACATTTCAGATTCTATATAAAATTTAGATATTTGATCGATTGTTATGATGTCATTGGAGTTGACGATGGCGAATAAATCAATTGTCTTAAACTGTGTTTTTAATACAAAAATAAATACATTGATTATTATACAACTAATATTAAAGTTTTTTCTGGTCCTCGGAAATTTGTTTCCAAATTATCTGGACCGTCATAGAAATAAGTTTCCGATTCCTGATTTAGACAATAATTAAATATTTTAATGAACAAATATTCTCAATAAAATATCCAATAAATTATTTAATAGGTACAGCTCATTAGTTTATAAACAAATGGTAAAAATTAAATTATTAGAGTTTCATCTTCACTAATACATAAAATTTAATTTATGTAGGTTAAATTGTGTATTATTTGAGAATTAGAAGAAATCCGTTGGACGAAATGCAGGTGATTTAATCAAAAACGTAAGTTTGGTAACTGACAACTAATAACATAAGTGAAAATATCATTTGGTATTTTGTTTTATTTATCAAATTTTAATTGTTGAAACAATACATATTTTGTTTTTACAATGATTTCATAATTTAATTTAAATTGATATTATGCGTTGATATCGATTATAAATATAAATATAACAAACGTTTTACCAATTTCTCTGACGAGAAAAAAGTAGTCTCTCTCAAATTCCAAATTATTTTAGTATCACTAAAACGGTCTTAATAAACTCGATATAATTTTCTCTGATATTTTCAAACCGCACACGAGGTTTAAAAATTAGCTATATAATATATCGTTTTATTGAACTAAACGACCGTGGTGA
Organism: Therioaphis trifolii; assembly: GCA_027580255.1. Taxonomy (NCBI): domain Eukaryota; kingdom Metazoa; phylum Arthropoda; class Insecta; order Hemiptera; family Aphididae; genus Therioaphis; species Therioaphis trifolii. The sequence goes on along the minus strand of CM050410.1, from coordinate 33,927,661 downwards.
ATAAAACAAGCCTAAAAACAATCGGTATTTTTGTGATTTAGATTTGAAAATTCTTTAAACAGCCCGTACCTGTACGGGTAAGTGGTATGATTAGTATTACTCATCGACTAGAGAACAACAACAATAATTATCGAAAGCGTCACTGTAATAACGCGCGGGAAGTAAAACATGTCGTCGGTGTATAGAAATCGGGAACATCACGAGATCGCTATCAGATGAAATAAATTTTAAATAATGAATGAAAATCGGTTACGGTCGTGTGCGGTGTCTTACTTACGCGTGCCGTTAATTTATTCCGTTGCCCACGCCGCCGCCGCGCGTTCGTTACGTACCCGGTCAACCGCTTGTGACACGTCAATGACTAAACGTCATAAATCATAGCTGAATGTTTGTAAAAGTGTACGCATCGTATAGACCACGATAATATAGCGACGCGCGCGTGCCGTTGAGTGAAAATCGCGGTTCGAGATAGATGTCGATCAATTATTCAATTATCTCGTTTTCGTTGTCGGCAGTGGCGTGTCCAGCATTATTTTTATGGATGGGTCACTATATTAAGTTCAAATATTGATTTTATCTCCTATTCGTCCTATTTTTTAAACTAATTATATTTTATATTTTAATTTTGAATGACTGATTTTTATATTTTTATAAAAAAGGATAGCTTACCTTTTAATAGATCATAATAAATATGATATCGTCGTTGCCCCTTCATGCCACCTCAATACTACACATGAATACGACTAAAAATAACATTACTTTTGCAGCATATAATATTAGAATCATACCGCTATAAATTTTGATTGAAATACGTAATCGAAAAATTATTACCTTTTTCGTAACAATTCATAAATCATATTTTCATTGAGCACCGGTCTTACACGGGTCCAGTGCTGTAAGATGTGGGTGGGCAAATGCCTACCGGGCCCACCCCTAAACACGCCACTGGTTGTTGGGTCATTTACGCGGATCGATGTCGAAATGACAAAATGCGTACTCGAGAATTCTACTGCGAAACGACGAGTGTGATGTGTGTTCGTAAAACCCTATTTTGAACGAAATCACCGAACGAGAAAAAGTTCTCGATCGATTTACACTACGCCGGATGTAGTAGTTTCAACAGAAAAACAACGATAAACTCTAAAATAACACATTTTGTACACTGAATGTATAAGTGTTGTTTTTACTGTGCAGGCCAAAAAGAAAAATATAATTAATTATATATCATAACAGACAACGTTTGAAACAGTTCAATGTCACTGTACACGGTAAAATTTCAATGTCTTTGTTTTATTCTTACATTATAAAACTACACGTTTCACGTCGATTTAAATTATTACATAGAGCAACGTTATAATGAAAAAAAAAAAATCGATTTTATTACCATATTTTACTTGTGTGATTTTTTACAAGTATTTGGGCTCAAGTAAAGTATGTTAGTATGTTTATACCTAAAAAACTATCACGAATGAAAACATTTTGATTTATAAAAATATTTCTTATCGAATCGCTTATTTTAAGACTTATGAGTAGTTAAAAATTTTGAGTAATCAAGTAGAGGAACAATAGAGTACCCATGGCGCATACACCGTTAGTCTTATCGTGTGACACCTTGTATATAATTGACAGAGTATTACGATCAAAATATTACTCAGACTCCAGTCAACAGCTGATCTAAGCCTGGACAATATCCCTTTTCTCCTACACGTTCCTTTCTACGGTTGTGTTAGAGTGATGATATCGCATAATATGGGTATAAGTTTAGGAATTTCGTACGTCCCGTATTATCCGGGACCATCTCGATATTCATGACAGAGTCCTGGAAACCCGGCAGTAGTCAAAAAGTCGGAAAAATGATACGATATTATGAGACTCTTAAGCTACGTGTCCCATTAAAATTTATATCCGTAATATCCCAACGTAATATCCAAAATGTGTTATTAAATTACATGGTTATAAAATAATGTTTTCTAATAACCATGAAATAACACCATCACTGGTAATATAACATGAGGTTTTTTTTTTTATCTGTAATTGTCTTTTTATGCAGTTTCTTAAACTAAAAATAAAATCAACGAAATATTTCATGACAAAACGATTCGAAACGTTCATTGATACCCAACGGATATGATCAACCCTCTTCCCTTATGACCCACAAGGTTGCGCTGTAATTTTCATTTGAGAAGCTGGTATTCCTAGTTAAATTAAACTGTTCAAAAAATTGTACGAGTTTTGCGATACGGTTAAAGTGATTTAAAATAGTTTGTGCGGTCAACGTGAAACGATGTTAGAGTAAAAATTATACACGTAGGTCTCAGTCAACGGTAGATAAACGAAAAAAAAATGTCACCAGACCGTACGCGATTTGGAAAGCACTAAAAAAATATCTTACATTTGTGACAAAAATGTTGAAATTAGCTTTTTAAATAAGACCTCCGTAATAACGTAAAGTCGATAGAAAAAGATCACCAGCGTTTTACAATGCTCTTTTATACTTGAGACCCCTAAGCTGTAGTCATCTTTTTCTTCTCTCCTTACTTCGGCAACAATCTGAATAATATTATCTACGATAAAAAATTTAGTCCTCAATGAAAAGTGGACAATGTAGTAACAAACCATGTCGGATTATAATGAGAATACATTTTAAAACAAAATAAAAACAAATGCGTGTATATTATTATGTTTTAAATGAACAATATCAAAACGTTCAACTTTACCGTGGAAGCAATATTTAGTATGAAACGCACGTGTACGCTGTAGCATTAACATAATTTTTTATTCTTTTTTGTTCTAGGTACTATAGCAATAATCGGTAGAATAAATAAATACTATTTTATTTTTATGTAAAAATGACACACACGAGTATACTCCAAAAATGTATATTTACTCAAATATTTATCGACAGCAAAAATAATTTTATCTACTGATATTTCACTAACTTCTAACTGCTGAAAATATGACTGTATTGTTAATATTATTAAAAAACAAATAATAATAACACAAATCATACTGTCGAAAAATTTCAAAGAGCCTTGTAATAACTAAAATACTTCACAATATACATCAATGTATTTACAACAATAAATAATTATCATGTACATGCTCACATTTTTTGTTTTCACGATAATTTTAAATGGTTGACAAATTCTTTTTTTTTCATCATTAATTTACATTCGATCCATTCGTATTATTGGATACTATTTACGATAAATAATTATACTCGTATTCAATTCCTACACGTTCGTGTACACTGTGTTTTTTACATAAATTGGTTCACGATAGGTAGTAGGTATATCATGATATTTATAGCATCGTTTTGTTGAATATTATAAATATCACACTTCAAAAAATGAGTGAAATGTCAAGGGCTGAAATTGATTTTAAACCGAGCGGCATTTCACGCGTCGTTTTCATTATAATCATAAATACATTATAAAATGCAGTTTGTACGAATCTAAACAATTTTTTTACTTTATTGGTGACGTAAACGTAAAATTACGTCGTTTTTTATTTTTCTATATACGAAACATTCAAACGATTCAACAGTAATATCGTTGCAGCGCTTCATGATGGGTGCTGGACATAACGCCAAAACACCAAATTAATCGGGGCCGAGCCTTTACTGTCACTCTCCGCGTGAATATGATTTCCGCCTCAAGTCATGGCGACGGCAAGCTGCTGTTCCAACGACCGGCGTTCGAATATTATATCGAACGTATAGGAATATCAAGACGAAATATAGTGATATGATATTGTAATGGTTGCAATATTATCAACTCATCATTAATTTCACCCTCAGATAAAAATATGCTTAGGCAAATAGAAACCAGGGACGTGTAGAGTAGTGCTCTGCAAGGGCTGTTTTTTTTTTAGACCTAACCGAACTGATATATTTTAACCAATTTCAGGACTGGACCGGACTGATAAAAAAAAAAAAAAATCAAGCCAGACTGGACCGGATCGTTTCATTTTTATTGCATAAGAAAACACTAAGACTGTACCGATTAAAAAAATATATAAGAATAACACCTAGCTGGCCCGATTGTAAAAAAATGATCTTAAATATTTAAAGTTATTATAAATATCTTTCGAATATATAAATAAATATTAATACCCGTCCCTTCCGCACCATCGCTACGTTCTGGGAAAAATTAGAAGTATAGACAAATTGAACGTATTAATAATACATTCTACATATTATTTTGTATTACGTTTATAACCGAGCCCTGATTGTAAGTGTATGAGTGCGTGATATCACATGCTTTTTTTTATAAATTTAAAAAGTTAATGATAAAATACGATTTTAAAATTTTGAATTTTGAACAATAAATATCAATAAACATAATTATACGTACTCGTATATTTATTTATTTATTTATTTTTTTACTGACAATAGTTATTGTATCAATGAAGCTACAGAATCCAGGTTATTTCCTATGTCATGTTTTTTCTAAACATTTATGGTGCACAAACACATTTTAATACGCGCACTTAATAACTTGGAGCAATTCAAACCATTTTAAAATGTTTGAAAGAATAATGTACAACTTAAACTCGAAAATATTATCATATGTACTTATTTAATTAATATTTTTTTAATCTTTAACCCGGTAGCAACGAGTAATTCAGTTACGATGATATAAATGTCGTGGTGTTTAAAAAAGTAATTTTTGGATATAAAATATGTAATTAAGAGCTCGTATTCAAGATTTGCATTTGTCGCCTTAAGAAAATAATTGCATTTACATAAAAATCAGTTCAAACAATACAATAAAATTGAATTTTACACAAATATATTATTTAAACAAAAACAGTTCTATCGATTATTCGATCATTTTTTTCAAAAGATTTTGCTTAAGATTCGAAATACGCTTCGATAATTTATCATACGGTGGTTTAGAATTCTATCGAAAAGCTAAACTATTTATACAATTACTCACTGATCTTAGCTGAAAATCGTTTTTGAAAGCAAAATGGTTTATCGTCGATTTGAAAAATGATAATATCTCTAGAGTACTTTACACCCACAGACCAACTGTCGTTATGTTGTCCCATGGACGATGCGACGAGAGACAAACTTTCACAACCATATCTTACCCGATTTTTCTGGTATGTGGTGTCCTGAAAAAGTTTCGTCGAGGTACTTTAAGAATTTCATTCAACAAGGTTTAGCGTAAACACACAATCGAATTTATCGACAAATAGTATCATTATCAAAACTATTATCAATACAAAGTTATGTATAATAATATTTACCTAATTATATTAAGTTCATAAATGATAAGAAATTGTTTAATAAAAGTATATATATATATATATATATATACTTATTTTTTTTTTTAAGTGTTATAAACAAGACTAACATAATATGAGAACTAAATTATTTATTATAAATCGATTAGGTACAAGCAGACAACAGTTATTTTATAAAATATAAAGTTATCGAGGTTTGAAATAATAAGATAATGTTAATTAGCATAGTTATTCAGGTAATTTAATACTAGATAATCATAAGTCATAACAATAATAATATGCATTTATTGCACATGAATATGCACTATTATTAGATGTATAATTCGTACAAATATTGAAAAAGTAACCAATAAGAATTAATTACAAATGATTTTACAAATTTTTTAAAATAATAAAAAATGTATTATTTATTAAAATTTACATGGCTCTTATTCAGTCAATTTTTAATTTAGAACCATACTTGATTCATAAAAATTACTTACAAAAAATAGGCCTATCCAAATATAGTGTTCAAAACAGGTGTTACCATTTAAAAAAAAGGATAATATACTGCGCATGCGCAAACTATATGAGTTAAAAAAATTGTTAGTTATAGGAATGTTTGATCTATTAGTCTAGTTGAATGCCCCACAAGCAGAATTGAAAAATATTTACAGGGTAATGAGTTATTAAGTGTTCCCTGATTCCGTGAACACACTGTATATATATATATTTTTTTTTTTTTTTAAAGAGAAACAATAATTAAAGTCAATAAATTATACTATTTGTTTATATTCATTAATACGAGTATTTATGTACATTTCTGTTTTATTAATTAAATAATTTTTATACTATTTATGCTATTGTAATCATTATCACTTTTAACCTTTGTTATAACTGTACCTAATTTATGTGGCTTTCTAAATTTAAAAAATTAGTTAATAATATTATTGATAATAACTTATAACTGAAGACACCCCTTCTCATCACAAGTTTGCTTAAAGAAAGGGGTAATAAACTCGTATTATTATTATTGTAATTAACTTTATATATTATGTATCTTACTTAACCCTTTCAGTCAGTGGCGGTTATAAGGGGGGGGCGATAGGTGGACCGCCCTCCCCCTTGGGCCGTTTTTTGTAAATTTATTTATTTAGTACCTATAAATCATGGTACAATCTTACACAAAAAGGAAAAAACATGTACCTATTTTTAATTTTTATCGTGCTGCAATTTGTTAAGATGTCTGTGCGTTTAGTTTATTTTTGTTCTTATAGGTAGATACCGTGTGTACTTACGCGTATTATCAGCTTTTTTGCTTAGCTTAAAAGTATTTACTTATTTGTATCTAACTGTTAGGCTTTTATTAACTTGTATTTCTATGGCTTTTACATTATAATATGCATGCGTGGTGTGCTTTTCTTTATTTAAGTAAATTGAAAACATGGTTTAGGTCAACAATTGGCGAAGAAAGGTTGAATGGGCTAGCCTTTAATCTAATAGTTGTGATACTAAAAATCCATTTTTGTATTTCTTCCATGAAATAATTGTTTATCAACAGTGTCTAACTGTCATTTTGACAATGTTATTTGACCCACCAAAATGTTCACATAGCTTGATTATACTATGGCTTCGAGGGAGGCCACTGGGCGTTGTTGGTATCACCGCAACTGTTGAAATTAACGGTGACTGTATATTTCTGATTATTATATTATTGTTATTGCACGCAATTGGCGATTTCGCGATATCTAGCCTGGTAGTCAGAGTTTATTTATAGTTAAATACTGTTACCGTTGACAAAAATAAATAAATTATGTTTCGTTATATTGCTTTTTATTTTATTAAAAAAAAAAATTATTATATGGATGTTAAAATTTATATAAATGATAAATAATATTTATGAAGATAATAAATTACATAAATTAATTGTTAAACTTAATTATATCACAAATAAATTTAAAATAACGAAATTCAAAAACCAATTAATTTGACTCCCTATACGCCCATTGGCTTCGTACGAAGCCATAGCTCTGTATGACTCATGGTAAGTCTAAATTTTTTCGAATTTTTATTTTAGTAAATATGAACTAAGACAAGTAGAACAAATGAAAAACAATTTTTTTTTTATCAAAAAAATAATAATTCGGGACTGAAAGGGTTAAGTTGAATTTAATAAAATTATTATTATTATCATAATTATTATATCCAATTATTTGGTCTCGGATTATAGTAATGTTGACTAAATATAGTTATAAAACTACTGCGATCGCAAGCATCGATACGTCGGATATGGTACCTTTATTTGTTATGTGTTATTGACGAAAAGAAGAGTGATTCTTGTTATTAATTTTTCGTAGTAAAATATTACCAATATTTGTATTTTACTATGAAAACAACCAAATTATTGTGCAATCGTTTGTGCAACGTAATATACTTTTAAAAAACAAGCAATTTCACGATACGTACAATGATTCGCTCAACTACTCAAGTGCGCAGTGTATGTGGTATAAACACAACGTAGGAAAAACTTTCAATGCTTTAACAATACTTGAAAAATATTTAATGTGTGAGCGACACGCCGGATATGTCATGACAGTGCTGATGATTAATTTCGATACCTACTTTTAAAACTTTCATTGCTTTCATTTTAAGCATGAGTAGAGAACCTTAATTTTAGACGTGTAATTGTTTTTATTTCACCCCACACAGTCAATCTCCAACCACAGAATATTCGATCGTCACGACTTGAGTTTATTATTTCTCTTTGTCTCGTGATTAAAAATTGATTTCCCATTCAGCGTTTAAGACAATTGCTTTTGTTTTGGGTACCTACATTGTTTATTCAAATTTATTCGTGGCTTATCTGTATATAATTAATTGTATAGACAATTTTCAATAACGACAAGTCTGTCATAATATATTGGTTTTTGTTTTCGCGTTACTTTAAAGAAAAAATATTAGATATTATTTACACGCCATTATTACTTCTTTTTTTTTTTTTTTTAAACATATTTTTCCATTCATAACACAATTCACAATGTTCTGTAACAATGTTATTGACGTATGAGTCCCCTTAAAATAATCTACACAAACTCGTTTAATAATTAAGCCGTTGACCGTTTCAAAGAAAATAGTAATTTTAAGTACTAATGACTTTTTGTGCACTTACAAGCCAAATGTTTACAATCGTCGAGTCGTGGATTTGAGAGTCGTGTATAATACGAGTACATTCAAACGAAAACACTGCTTGGAGATTGTCCGAATTGTATTTAAATAATAAATCGACGTCGTTATTATCGGAACTTTTTTCGTGAGGCTACTACATACTGCAGATCAACCGTCACCGAGATGATCGATGTACTTTAACGGTCGTATTGAGTTCGATCCCGAGTCGAGTAAAACGCACCGAACGATCTCGGATCGTAGTATGAAAACAAAACGCATAGTCGACGGGCACTCCACTGGAAATAGTATTGTCGTTATTATTATTATTATTATTATTATTATTATTTTCCATAAACGTATTTCTAAAGCGTATTTATACGACGTGTGACACGAAAAATTGATCACGCCCGCCCGGTGCCGACGTGAACGCGATTTCATGAAACGATAAGTGGACAACATACGAGTATTACAGTTTCGCGTACGGATCTCGTGACGTTCCCGACACGACGCGCCGCCGCGGTTCGGTAATTGAGACGAAACGTTCGGACGCAGTTTGGCGTGTTTATATTTTTGTACACGGTCGTTAAAGGAGAAACTTCGACGACGGCGAAAATAAAATAAAATACAAAAATAAATAAACACGCGAAAACGACAAAATTACTCCGCCGGCATTATAGACGACTGAGGACGTCGTCGTGTCGTATGGGGCCGGTATTAGAAAACTCTTTATTGTTCACGGCAAAGTCTCGCGACGAAAACGTGGCAAAGAAAAAGAAAAAGAAAAAGAAAAATAAGAGCTCGCGAATCGACGTGGATCGCCGTACGCGATCTGTATTACGCAGTGTTGTACAAAGATAACCCATAAATTATCTAGATAAGATAACAGATAATTAAATTTTAATTTATCTTGATGAGATAAATGGATGAGACTTAAAATATTTATCTAGATAATAGATAAAAGATAACCACTTTTATCTAGTTAAAAAAACAGATAATTAATATTTAATATCCTAGACCGGCCAAATTACCCAAAGATGGCAATAACATTTTGGTTGCATGAATTAACATTTTAGACGATAAATCTTGAGTATCTAGTTCGCGGTTGCGTTTAGGTGGCCCAGGATTGTCGGTTTCAAATGCATTGTCCTCGACATTTTTCTTTTCGATGGATGCGAAGATGTTGTACATTTATCCATTTCAAATTAATAAAATAATAGGTATATTATAAATTAATATCTACTCAGTAATCACTATGCGTATTTGTAGAAAAAAAACAACGGGTCCTGTTTTGAACGGAATTATATCTACGTAAAACGTATAGTCAATATACGAGTAACTATAACGCAATAATGTATGTAAATGTAAACGTTAACACTTTTAAACTGTTTTTAGCTGAAAATGTTTTGCCCACAATTACGACGCTACCGCCGACGACGCATTTTATGGAGCAAACGATCAAGATTCGTACTCGGCGTAAACCACAGTTTTTACCATCGTGATTATTTCGTAAATATCGTTATTATTAAAAACTAAATGATGCTCGTGTTTAATAGCGTTTACAGAGCGCGGGTCTAATATTATTTTGTGTCAAATTTTTTAAAAAGTCATTGACTGAATAATTATCTGGATGATTATTCTCAGACAGTGGCGGCTTGAACTTTTTTTTCTTGACTCACATTTAATATTTTTACACCACCCACCCTCTAATCAGTAACCTACTATTATGAGTAACGTTAATCGTTATCTTTCATCGATAATTTCTTCGAATTAACAAATGTAATATTTATATTCCATTCTTTATACATGCGGGTACCAGGGTACGACGTCCCTTAACCTAATGTTGGCTGTTACTGTACGACTTACGCTGATACACATATAGAGCTAAACATAATATTTCTAATTGAATTACCAACTTTCGAAAATTATTCAAACTACCTTTCCCAACCACAAGACACCCACCCACCCATTAATATTTCTATGAATCACGTGATTCAAATATACCTCCTTCGAGCCGCCACTGTTCTCAGATAACCAATTTATTCATCTAGATCAGATAAACAGATACTTGAAATAAATTTTATCTAGATAAGATAAAAAGATGGTTAAATTTTATCTAGATAATGCACAACACTGGTATTATGTCATGTATTAAACTCGTCGGTCGTCCGCCGGTGCAGTTCTTGCGGATATAATAATATTACGGTCGTCGCTAATGACGCGAACGTGTGATGCTTGTCGATCAACAACGACGCGTCGGAGACGGAGAAAAGAGAGAAAAAAAGGAGGCGAGTTATCAAAAAACGATTATTGTTACTGCGGTACGGGTGCATTTTATTTTCGAATAATACGATGGTCGTATCGATCGTGTGCGAAATCGTATCGAGTCCAACGCGAGACAATGGATAATAGAAATATCGTCGCATTAAAATGAGACATCGGAGTCACTCCGCCATAATGGATTATTGTCCCGAAAAAATGTCATTTTACATCCGACCAGCGGCGGACCCCACACACGTGTCTGCCGAGTGTCCCGTCAGCGGACGAAAACGATTGTGCGCTCGTCTCGTCTCGTCTCGACACGGACACGCACGCACACACGCACACACAAACACACGCAAATTCACGACATTTGTTCTCGTCGAAATAAAATAATAATCGATACGATACATTAATAGGCGGCAATGATTAACTGCCAAACGGTGACGGAACGTGTGCGAAAATTGCACGTTATTACGACGTTACGGACTTGTTTCTATGTTATTTGATATCTCTCGGACCCAAACGGTTATCCGTCGATTAACACGCCGTGACGGCATTATCACAACGAATGATGACTGCTTATTATTATTTTAAAATTTTTTTTTGTTCGGCCGTTTAAAACGTAGTATTACAAGGATTTTACTGTTTTGTCGTTAAAACGTAGATTTTTTCGCTCAAAGTTCAATAGTTGTAACTATTGAAGTCACTGAGCTTACTAAACACCCTTCACTACGAGCTCTTAAACAACCGCGAATAGCCCGCCGTCTCGATTCGCCTATCGCTCAACCGTCACCTTTAATCTCCACAAGCAAAATATCAAAAAGATTACCATAATTACCTATATACATTTAATATTATAAAATGATGTACCTGCTAAATGAAAACAAATAAATATGTACGCGTATATAAACTCGTTATAACTACCACACACTGACAATAAGTTATTATTAAAAAAAAAAAAAGAAAAAAAGGAACTCTGTTACTATTGCCTTGTTTAGCATGTTGGAAAAAAAAATTAATCTTATACTACTATTATAGATCGCGTACGTCGACTCATCACGAGCCGATCCCACACGACCGGTGTACTCGGAAAACGTTTAGACCTTTATACCCATTTTCCAGCCGTATACAAAGGTTCAGGAGAAAGATCGAGGATACATCATAACCGATGATCAATCCTGAACTTGACGAATCCTTCGAGGGTTGAATGTTTGACGAGTTTACCGGTCGCGTGAGATGTATCAAACTTACTCGAACGTCAGTCCACAACGAACCGTTCGACGAAAACCGACGTCGTCGATTAATCTATATGGTATTCACACACTTGACGATTAGTCCACTAAGACAGCATACTTCGTGCACAGTACATCTATAAGTCGGGCACTTCGCACGGTCGTCGTGAAAATAGTGATATTATACCCATAACGGTTTATATAGAGTTCAACATAACACTCATTATGATTTGCATGTATATATATGTATTATATATAGGGTGTTTATATAACTCGGACGGAAGTTACAGGACCGGTATTTTTTTAGTGTTTTTTTTTTTCAAAGAAAACTATGATTTTATCATTAATATCGTCTGTCATCTTTTCTACTCGAGAAATTTAACGATTAATTTAAATCTTCTTTAATTTACAACGTGATGTATTGCGTTAGTCGTGTTGAACCTAAACGTCGAACAGCGCATTTCGGCACTCAAAACTTATTTGTGAAGGGGAAAAAGCCGCAGTGATCGTGCGTCAGCGGATAACGTAGGGAAGAAGAAGGGTCCCCTTCTTAGGGCGGATTAATAGGCGGATATTTGATGGTACTTGGGGGGCTTAAGCCTCACCTCCTCCCCAGAACGTCATCAAGCTATTTGGGAATTTTGTATTCCTTTGATTTACTGCACTAATTGATCCACCGTTACTGACGGTGTTACTACTCTAAATTTAAAGTAACTGAAGCTCGTTGCCTAAAAATGTTTCTTATGTTTATAGGTTAGTTAAAAATGTCAAGCCCTCCCCCCAGATGTATCCGAATATCCACCTATGCCCCCCTTCTCGAAAGTTATACGATAAGTGATTTCATTTTTCGAGCAAACGCGCCTTAAAGGAAATTCAAATAAATATCAATTCATATGTTTGCAAATTCTCGACGTATGACTTAACGTAAAAAAAAAAAAAAAACAAACAAACACTTATGAGTAGATCGGATAGAGTAGTCGGATTTTTATGATTTCAAATATTTGTTTCTAGTCTATGCAGTTATATGGGAGTGAGAAATCTTTACGATTCATGAAACACAGAATTCATAGGAAAAAAAAATGATTTCGCATAAAAAAGCATATTTTAGGGGTTAGAGAATATTTAACACATTTGAGAATATTATTGTAATATCGGCATATTATAATGAACATATTTCACGTAAATCGGCACTTTGATAAATAAAATTTTCACTAAACGATTGATTTCTGGGTTTTAATAAAAACTAATCTCCAGGTACACTTCCGGAATTTATTCACCGACTATGGTAACCGACGTGCAATATTATCCAGTGACATCGGTTGATGTCGAACGGTCCTTTAGCATGTGCAAAAATTTTCTTACAAACCGGCGCACTAAAACGACACCGGAACACATTGAACAATATATATAGTTACTGATTGTTATTGCAAAATTAATCAAAGTAAATATATTTAAAACCGAATTAATAAAAAATAAATTTAAACTGAATTTTTTTTTTTTTTTTTTAATATGAAGATGATATGTTGCCTATTTTATGCGACATAAAAACGTTATATTTTAAGTATTTTCAGAGAATATAAATCCGACCTCTACTATTATGAGCGGATTATTATCGTCTCCCGACCCGTTCTGTCCGAGTCCGTGAAACGCGCCCGTTATCGATATCGTATTCGTCGTTCACGACGTCATCTCGCAGAGCACACGAGAAAAACAATACTCGTATGTACTCGTTAAACATTTTTTTTCTCGTTTATTCGAGCGCAAAATAAATAATAAATATCGTACAAATGCGTTTAAACAATAACGACAACGACGACGGCGGCGTATTATTATAATAATAATAAAATTGTCGTCATTATCGTATTATAATAATATTGTTATTGATCCATGTGTTGAATGTTCCGTCGGGCGACGACGACGACGACGACCTCTCACATGGGGATCGCGTTGGTCGTGGTGCTCCGGATCGGCTCCTCGTACACCGGCATGTACGAGCTGTACGCCATGTTGGCGGCCGCCGCGGCCGCGGCCACCGGCTCGCCCGGCAGGCTCCTGCGGTAGTGGCCGCCGCCGCCGTGCGTGATGTACTCGTGGCTGGAGCCGTGGTCGCTGAACAGCTTCTTGAGCCCTACGATGGCGGACAGGGCCAGCGCGAGCTTGGCGATGATGAGCGCCTTGCCGGCCAGCAGGGCGAGCACGCCGAACGCCAGCGGGATGGTCATGCCACCCATCATGAACGGGTACATGAGCAGCGACGAGCTGTACTTGTTGCTCTTCTTCCGGCCTGCGGTCGAAAAAAACACACAAACGGTATCGTATTAGAAAAAAAAATTCACTGGTGTAAAAAAAAAAATTTTGTATTTGATATCAATCATATTTGATTTCACGTTTTACCGTGAATTCTGTAAATTTGGTAAATTTTGATGATTTTCATATGCCACATTAGCCATTAGGGACACCTCAAGGAACTCCACGCTCCCTCATTTTCATGAACTTATAATTCGTCGCTCTCGTGCAAAAAGTGACCATGTGAATAAGTAATTATAATAAGTATATATATAATAATAAGTAACCAAGTATACTATTCCGGTTTCATTGGTACCAAGTTCATAAACATCGGTTAAATTCTCGATTTTTAAATAAGTACTCAAATTTAAAACTGACATTACTCAAACTTAAAAAAAAAAAAAAACACTTGGTCACATTTTGCACGAGGGCGACGAATTATTGTAACGCTTATTGTTATTATTTACGGTACCTCGTAGTGTACTATACTATTATTGACTTTTAATCAGGGGCGTGCCTAGAAATTTTTTTCGGGGGGTTCAATATTTTTACTGACACGTACCTATTTTAATATATATATATATATATATATATATATATATATATATATATATATATATATATATATATATATATATATATATATATATATATATTATAATATAAAGTAAAACTTTTATGAACAATTATTTTAATTTTTCGGGAGGGGGGGGGGTGTGTTTGAACACCCAAACCCCCCTAGGCACGCCCCTGCTTTTAATTTTTAAATTAAATTATTTTATACGAATATAAATATTAAAAATGTAACTATAAAATAAATTGTAAATCAATCAAATCAGATTCGTTAGGTACTTTAACATAACATCAACAACAAAAAAAAAAAACAAAAAAAACCTAAATAAATTCCAGTTTTTTAGTTTTATTTGTCTTTTTCTCTAGTCGTAAATAGAACGTTTGACGTTTTAAGTTTTACAATATCAACTATTCCATTCTACTGATATGTTATGAGTATTCAACTCACTAAGTCGTTTCATTTAAGGTGTCACATGATAATTTTTTTGGTAAAAAAATATTTACTAGTAAAAAATTAATTGGTAAATTCACCGGTAATTTTTCTTCCCGGTAAATTTACGTGGTAAAAATTTATTGAGCTTACATATCTAGTTGGAACGAACAATAGAAACGTGTGATACGACGAAAACTCAATCGATCCTACGCGTTCGGCCGGAGGACGTCAACGACAGGTTTTTTGAAAGCGTTTTAAGGCGAGTTACAGCGAGTCAAAGTGTAAATCATGGTTAACATACTAGTCGTCACTGCAAAAGCGTAGTGCTCTATATCAGAACGGTTCGAGTCAGACCGAACCATATCTTATTAATTATGTGAGAAAACAATATTTTACAGTTTCTTTGTTGATGTAGTATCAATACATAATTTCATATCACTAGGTCCCATTTTGATGAAATTTTTAATTTATGTACTAATTTGTAGTCATGTGTAAAATGTCCTTAATTCAATATACCCAACAGAGTACGGGTTATGCATAGTAAGTTCAAGCGGGTCTGTCTTAGGGCCTACATTTTTTCTAATTCAGACCGGCAGTCCATTCCGTAAACGTTCACGGTCTAAATTTTATTTATTTGAACCAAAAGTCCAACCGCAGTCCTCTTTATCATATTGCATGAAATTTTCAGACCGATCCGGTTAATAATTTTTTTTAGAATATCTTAAGCCTGACTTGGTCGCTTTAAAAAAATGTGGTTCGGTCCGGTCTCTAAAATTACGGACCGTACAGAGCACTACCGAGCACACGGATTAAAATGTGAACTGTATCGTTTTTATCGCGTGTTATCGTCATTTTTAACAACTCGATGGGACGATTTCATTGGACGAGCAAAAACGGGTGATACACTCGATTATGAGACAGAGGTATGTACCGCACGTAAATCTGTCACTAAAATATTATTACTAATGTGTCGTTTTTTCTTATAGACCAAGTTTTTGTGTGATTAAAACATTTTTTCCCCCAGGGCTTAACATTATCCGTTATAGTTTAAAAATTGTATTTTATTTTCGAAATGTAAACGTATGGTATTAAAATATAATCTATTGTTTACAGTAATAAACGTGACGAGTACCTATATTATCGTACACACGTACGTCTTTTAGACACTTTTTCACTTTTTTCCACGAGCGCACCGATAAAATACGTAATTTATAATAACGTCATCGTCGGTCGATACGTGTTTGGACGGTAACTGTTTCGACCGCGAAGTGTGTGAAAATCAAAACGGACGACTTCAACGATGCCGCAACGAAAGTCGTAAAAGTACAAAAAGTTTTTCTACGTCACGGTCGGGCACGCGATCAGAACAATACACGCCGCAGTCGCACACGTATGATAAAACATTATAAAGAGAAAGGCCCGGCGTCAGACTCACGTGAATACAGACGTATTGAATATCGTCGGAGATTTTATTATTATTATTATTATTATTATTATTTTATTTTTTTTTTTTACCATCGATCACGCCGCGCGGACGAGTGGATCGGGAGAAATCATTGTTGACAACGCGCGTATCGCGTCGCGAGATCGGTCTCCCGGTCGGCAGGGCAGAGTAAGGTAAGGAAAAAGAGGACTACTGCGGGCGGGGCACGGTGACGGAGGAGCGGACAGTCATTGTGCCCGGGGACCGTAGGAGGACGCCGCCGCGGGCCCCGGCCGGGAGTGTGTTTTAATTAATTACGTCGGCAAGGCGCGAGTGAGCCGATAACACGCGTGCAGGTGTGGGCTTAATTGCGTCCGGACGTTTGATTCGATCTCGGACGGGGAACGCGGCCGACGCGACGTCGGGGTCGATGCGCGTGACCCCGTTCCCGCGGCCGCCGCGCCGCCGTCTCGGTGCGAACGAGTCGCGTGCACGACACGAGCGGGCGGTATCGCGGCCGTTACGATATATTTCAGTTCGTGACGGTCGGACGACTTTGACTTTGACGACGGGAAACGCGCGATGACGGGCAGAAACGCGACGTCGTCACTGATGCCGGAGCGCCGCCGTGTCTTTCCGCCGTCGGGCGGACTATACGCTCGACGCGGCCGGTGGCCGACGATTCACTTGGGCGGGATGGGCGGGGTCGGGATCTACGGGGTCGGGATCTACGGGGTCCGGGTCGGCGATCATCGGATCCCGATAATACACGTGAACGCGATAATTCGTTCTCCGTCGTCGTCCGCGTCGTCGACTATATCGATTACCAGTCGATACTGGTGCACGGTTTGAATGTGCTATTGTTTTTTTTTTTCCACACACATAAACCATAATTATGTTACCAATATTATACATTAATGTATTTACAATCGTTGTACGTGACCTGAGCCACGCCGTAAAGACGTTTCGATCAAATCAAGTCGGTCAATTTACCGTGTGGAGAGATGGTAAAATAAAAATCATAACTCAAAAACGTACCCACTTACGTACATGTTAAGCCTCTAAAACGTCTGTCACACGAGATCCGACGAACGAGTTCGACTCGGAGCGCGTGTCTCACTTCAGTACGCGTATCTCGAATATAATTTTCCTCTCATAAACCGTATCGGATTCGAAAATCAGGATTTCAATAAGACAAAATAACCTATACGCGGTACCTGATACGATTAAGACTCACTTCGAAAACAGTAAAAAATCATCAACAAACCTTTTATACAATTTTAAAAATTTTAATTTGAACATCGAATAATCGTATAAGAAACAATTATTGAAATCAGACTATCGGCTGAAGGCTGAACGTTATTAACTGATATGTTTTTGAACCGATTCTTATACGTGTTCCTCGGAATTTTCAATTTCATTTCACGATAAAAATCTATGGTTGTTCGATTTTCAACAACTATGCGAAACGGACATCAATATAAATCGATCCAAACGTACAAAAGCGCATGTTTTAAAACTAAATTCCAAAACGTGCCCTGAAAACAAAACGCCGATGCGCTAAAATACCACGGGCATGAAATGTGTACGAGTTCGACAAACGTGTCGTATGAAATCTGTTTTCTGTTGAGCTCCAAATCCGTTTATCGAAATGACTGAAACCACGCAAAATCACGCACACAGAACGAGTGGTAATCATCAAGCATTCGTACTCGTCAAATTCATATTAAATGTTTTATAATATCGCATCACAACGATAAGACTTAAATCAGGGCTTGAAATCGATTTTAAATATCGATAAAAACCGTTAAAATTCTTTAAAAAATTTAAGTCAATGTCAAAATCGAAATGTTCAAAAATCGATATTCAAAATTTAAATTAAAATTGAAAAAAACTAATATCGATAGTTGACATGAAATTTTTATTTCAAAAATAGCCAACATCCAATATTATAATAACGTGTTATAAATGTATAATTATAATATAATATCGTGATTTATTTCATATTAGGAATTGTTCATCGATAGTAGGTAACTTTATTTTTAATTCCTAATTCATTATCTCTATAAAAGGATATGCCGAGTTTTTGCACCAAACCTTACAATTGAATGGTATACCAATTTATGGTATTCATTCAATGTATGATGTTAATTTTGTAATAATATTATGACTTTCCTATCATAATTGTTCAACATTTTAATGGTTGAAATGTAATAACAATATAAAATGATAATTATTATAGAATAAATCAAAATTAAAAATAATATAGCATTATTGAAATCAGACAAAATGTAAAAGTGAAAGTAAAATCGAAAAAAAGTTAAATAATTTTTAAAGTTGAAATCGAAAATCTATAAAATCGATATATTACAAATAAATAAAAATCGAAAAAAACTTATATCAATTATCAAAATTAAAATAAAAATCGAAAAAACTAATATCGATAATTGAAATTAAAATTAAAATCTAAAAGTTTTATTACGATTTCAGGCCCTGACTTAAATACCGACTTCAACGTGTGATCGCAAAAGATTTTAATCGATCGGAATAATGCTCAACTGATGAGGTGGCACTTGGTTTTTGGCGAGTGCACTTGATTTTTGTTCTATTGACTACCTCGGTAAGCTATTCGACACACACGCGCGCGCGCACACACGCACAAACACACACACATACTTACACACACACATTATTATTAGAGGCTCGTTATTGATGTCACTGGCGACGATTGGGCGTATAAACGGACCGATTCGTCTGTCTGCACGTGGTGTGGAACGTTATATATTATATATATAAATACACGATACGAGACGACAATACAATAAATGCGACTCGTCGTTGTAGTTGTCGCCACGCGCGAGATGACGGGTTAGGCGTCCACGGCGGACGGCGGGTGTCGCCACGGAGGAATTTTCAGGTGACAAAAAAGAAATCCGAACGGCGTCGCGTCAAAGACGAATCGCACGCGAAAACGGGTCTTTCGCGGCCGGCGAGAATAATCGCAAAATAATAAAGACGGCGGCGGTGACGGTAATGGAGTGATGCCGAAAACGATTATACGATTTTGGCCAGTCATCGAGATCTCGTGTCGTGTGCGAATCGCGGCGCAGACGGCGTCGGAGCTATCACAGACATACGGGTGTACAAGATACTACACACACACACACACACACACACACACACACACACACACACACACACACACATGATACACGTCTGAGTCGCTCCACTACAGACTACGTCAGATAAAAAGAGACTGTGTCCCTCGATTTTATGACTCACTTTAAACCGTAAACACATTCGCTGTATAGGCCCGAGAAACAGTTTTAAAACTCAATCAGTCACCGTTATTATTATTTTGTGGTTTTTTTTTTCATGTTGAGGCTCGAGGGCATATTTTCAATTCAAACGTACTGAGTAATTTGGTTATTTTTTTTTTCTTTTCGAGACTTTTACTAACGTTTATACGGCACACTATCAGAACACCGCGTGAGATTGATATTGGATTCGTCTCATTTTGCTCATGCGTCGTGAAAATCGACACAAATGTAAACTCGATGGAAACCGCTCACGTTCTCCGACGACCAAATGCGATATTAATGTTTTGAATAGAAAAGTCTAAAACCTCACACGTTTGTTCGTTGTTCAACGGCCTACATTTTTCTGGGAATATTTTAAAGGATTTTCGAATCCCGATAAATTCAAAAACGAATTGTACTTAAACGATGGAAACATTTAAATGACATTTTTTTTTTTCGTTAGTTTTCACTGTCTTTAAGAAGTATCGTTATGTTAACATGGCCTGTTTAAATTCAATACCATTCTAGTGTCAATTAAAAAGCTAAAAATAAAAAAAAACACCAAGATAAACTTAAGATGTTTTAAACTTTTTGTTTTTTTTTTTTTGCATAACATACATACTTCGATTAATTTTCGTCATGTTTTGACAATTCTGTGCTGTCTACTTATAAAGAGAACAGATAATATTAAAGTTTATTAGAACTTGAAATTATAATTACATGAATCATGTATGCCAGGAAGCGAAAATTAATCGTTTTAAAAGAAATTCGCTCTGAATAAAAAAAATTGTAAAATTATTCTACAACTAAAATTGAAATAATTTTTCAGCATAAGTGTGCTTTTTTATCAACGTGAATATAAATATTTTTCTTTCGAAAAATAAATATATCATTTTTTTTTATATTGTAAAATGATATAATATACATTGCATGTTCTGCTTTTATATGAAAAGATACGTTATTTAAAATGGAAGTAGTATAATACCAAGTACAATGTACATCGCACATTATAATATGAAATTACGTCCATGTGGAATATTTTAATTTAATAATTTAGTTTCATTAAGTTCATTTGATTTTTTTAAATAATTGCTTTTTCCATTCATTCATTATTTCAAATCTTGAATTTGAAAATAAGCGTGCTTATGAATTTAAGTATTAAATATTAAGTGGTATCTACAATTTATATAGTACACACTTCAATTTATTTAAAAACATCTGAAATAATTTTTGATAAATATTTACTCCGATTCCGTCTACAGATAAATAAATAATGTTTAATTTTTCAGTTTATTTGAAGAGGATTAATTTTATATTCTAATGATTTATCGATTGAAACTCATCACTGTTGAAATTGATATAGAAGAAAAATCTCGGGATCTAACTAAAAAAAAGTAGACGTATACATATTTTTGATTGTGTAAAAATATAAAAACTAACTTTGTTTGACGATGACTTATTATACCATTTTCGAATTACTGTTGTGATATTATATTGGAAATAACGTGTTTTACTTCTAAAATGTTAATTATGCCAAAGTCAATTCTACAAATCAAAATATATAAATACGACTAATAATTCAGCAATATCACATTACGATACGCTCATACGAGTAAGTACGACCGTAAGTAAATCGGTCTCGACCCACAAGTTCGTATAAACGTAGACGTGCGTCCTAAAAATACCGTCGGTCAAATAAAATCGAACGCGAACGACGAATCGTTTCGGATACGAGCGGATCGAGTGACGTGCAGCGAGACGTCGTGCACAAACAAAAGGCAAAAAATGGACTTACCGTCGGCGATTTCTTTGGGTTCGCCGTCGAGCAGTTTGAACTGGAGACTGCGGCTTTTGAAAAAGTTCACCACCTTGTCGACGACCAGCGCGTCCAGACCGGCGTTGCCGTCGGCGTCCGCGGACCTGGCCGACGGCGGGTCCTGGACGACGTCGTTCCGGGCCGCCGCAGGGTCCTTGACCAGCCGGACGCCGTCGAACAGTTCCACTTCCGGTTGTTCGTTGATCCGGTCGAGGGCCGTCAGTAGTTTGTGCTTGATACACGGGCCGAACTGCGGGAGGAGCAAACGCGGGCGGCAACGCCGCACAAGTGTTAGACAATAAATCGTATTAGGTTAGGGTATCTGTGCGTCGATAAACGGGTGTCGGGTCAAGCGCCGCGCCCGGACCGACTTACCTGCGACTTGGAACAGTCTTGGAGCACCTTGAACGCCACGCGGAAGTCTCCGAGCCCGGTGTCGATTTTGCGGGCCTCTGCGGGAAGCTGGGCCGCCGCGCACATCGTGGTGGATGCGAACGCGAACGCGATGACAACAGCAAACTGCGACATGGTCGTGTTATGGGGCTTGGGTCGGTCGGTCGACACGGGTGTGTGTGTGTGTGTGTGTGCGGGTGTGTATATAGTCGCGATATGGCACTATGCGGCTCGGTCGACGGGCGACGGACGAAAACTATAATATTATGTCTGTACGACGACGGTTGTTGTATACAGCGCCACGCACGAGGTTTTTCCGCGAATTGTCTTGCTCACGGAGAATTAAGGATTTTTATACGGCGCCCCACTCTCCCCGCCAATTATTTTTCCACCGACTACTTTCCAGCCGACATCCCTCCACGAGCGCTCATACACACACACACACACGCACACACACACACACACACACACACACACACACACACACACACAAACACACACACACGCACGCACACACACACACACACACACACACACACACACACACACACACACACACACACACACACACACATACACATATACACACACGCTCGCACGCGCGCGCACACATACATCCGGATAACTTCCCGTCGCACGTAATTACACCGCGTCCCACCCAAAGACGACGATAATAATAATTTTTCGGCCGCCCGTCATCGCTGCCGCCGCCGCCGTCTATTGTCATCGTCGTCGTCTGACAATAAGTGGAGCTTGACCGATGTGTGTGTGAGTGCCAGTGTGTGTGTGTGTGTGTGTACGAGAGTGAGTGTACCAGACGGGGAGAGAATAAGAGGAGAGAGAGAGAGACAAAGAGTATGTGTGTACGTGCTCGAGGAACCCACAATGTGATGGGCACCCGCCGCCGGCCGTTTTCGCACTTAAGTACACACACCGTGTGAATGGTTTTTGGGCACTCGCGCGCAATGCGATTTTTCCGTTTCACTCAATTTCGATTTTCGTTTTTCGCTTCGCGTCCCGCGCGAGCACCGCCGTAGTACGCGCGCTCGTGCGATTGTGAGCGTGAACGTCATAATTATCATATTCAAATACCGTTTCTCCGATCATTGTCAAATCGATTTTCCCGCGTGTGTGTGTGTGTGTGTGTGTGTGTGTGCGCACAATGAAGATGACGTTATGACGGTGAAAACACGACGTATAATACATGTATACATCATAATATAAATATATTATTATTATTATTATAAGAGTAGTATACCACACCGCGCGTACCTTCGCCAGGACCGACGCGATTCACTCGTTCGTACGGGTCGTTCGTCGTCATCGCTGTGAAAAGCATACGACGCGCGTCATTCTCGATTCGGACATTCGTCGTTAGCGTTAACCGGACGATAAAAGCTTTTAGTCGGCCCGTGGCGCGCGCGCGAGTGATTTAAACGCGGCGAGAAAGCACCGGCCGAATCGTACCCGAGGAAACCGGATTCGGGTCTAAAACGTTTTAAACCGTTACCGCCACGCGTCTGACCGCGTGCGTCGTTATTTTATTAATTTTTTTTTTTTTTTTTTGTACGTTTTCAAAGGATTCCGCGCATACGTGTGGGTTCAGAAAATATATTGCATGACGCTATTTCGTTAAAAAAAAAAAAAAAAAAAAAAATCGGAATCTGATTATAAATTCATTCCCTCGACACAGTCCTAAACGATTTTATATCTTCATATTACCTATTGGAAGTATTATACGCGTCTACAGTGCGAAAAATAAATTATAATAAATAAATAAAAAGTCGAATTATTGAATAAAACGGCAGCTATGTAAATTAATAAGCACGTGATTTTAACAACTACAGCAATGTAGATTATTTTCACTCCGTAAAAAATGTGATTTATAAAAAAATCCTAAACGCGATCGATTTTTTTTCATATATTCTTTTTGACCGAGTGGTGTCGGCGTGTGATAAGAACTATTTTTATTCTTTTTTTTTAACAATGTATCACTAAAGTTGAACAATAAGCTTAATTGATAAAAGTAGTGTACAAAACAGACAGAATAGGCGGAGGGAAGAGGCTTCCCATCGGAGGAACTTCAAAATTTAATTTATGGTTTTAATCCTAAAATATTAATAATATTAATGACAGTACAAATACATAATAGTTATACCTAAGAAGTAACAAGATCCACAGTTGTAGTAATACAATACATTTTTTTTTTTTTTTTTTTTTTTTTTCAGAAATAATTACACTAATAAATTGAAAAAAATGAACAAACAATTACTATGGTCGTCCTTTTACTTCTGACGACAATGTTCACATAAAATTATTGTCAAACAATTTCGTGATTTTATTTCATTATTTACTCGAAATAGGTCGATTTTCGTTTGGATGATTTTTAATTCAACTTCTTGGTAATTATTTATTTTCAGTTAATCTTTTCTTAAAAATTATTATAAATACCACTATCAAGCTAAGCAAACCCTTAATGTTATAGGTATAATATAGTGTACGAAAAAACGTAATCTAATTAATTTACAAACAATTTTTTTTTTTTCGAAATTTTAATTTAGTTAATACGTCAATATCTTTTTGATAACCTCGTATATATATATATATATATATATATATATATATATATATATAGACATTTTCAACGGGACCATTTTGATAAGTTAAATACAATTGTATTAATTGTAGATTGCAAAAAATATATGCGTCATTATACTAACCGCGGTTATATTCTAGTGAAACAAATTTAATTAGTTTATCAATGAAATAAAATAAAAGAAATAAAAAGTACCAATTGAAAAACGTAGATTAACCTCAAGTTGAAATAACCTACCTATAGATAGAACTATGTATACTATGTAAAGCTATACATATTTTTTTAGATCTCAGTAGATGAGATATCTTTCATTCCAAGTATCGAGAAAGTTTATTTTTTTAACTTTGATAATACTTTACGTGGAGATTCGATAAAACTCCGGTAATCTATTCAAATAAATCGAATCGATCGATTTGAAAACTTTTTCCAATCAGAATTATTAACGTGTTTCAATCGGTATCTTAGATTTTTCTGTCTTGCCGCGCCGATAAACAACATTACATCACTTGTCGCGTGTTCGTCGTGAACCCGTTTGATGTCCAAAGTTAATAGTTTTCGACGCGTCAATGCATCAGTTAAACTTGCGGCGGCCGAAGATCTCCGATCGCCGTCACGGCCGTGGGAAAATCGCGGTCCCGCAGAACATACGATATGTGTATTATTATAGGTACCCACCTACTGTGTACGCTGTATACAGACAGGTATAATAATGTTATTAGATTAATTTTGTTTTATTGTTGTCGCGGGCATTTTCACTTTTCAAAAATGCCATTGGCTGCGAGAGGCCCGCGTGCACGTACAACGAAATCATACCATACGTTAGATCGACGACGGCCTGAATAAAACAAAAATAAATAAATAAAAAAAAAAATTAAAAAAATGAAAATAAAAAATAACAATATTTTCATAGGACATCCGCGTCTCGGTACGGGCGTCGTCCGCGGGTATAATGTAACGCACACGATATATTTGTATACCCACTGCGGGTCTGTGTTTTCTTAAGTAAATTACATTCAATTACGCGTACCAGAAAAAAAAACAAAAACAAACACACACACACGGAGCCGGGCCATTGTGTTCGACCCGGGCGTGTGGCTACCGGCAACAATGCGTGCGCGCCGGCTCGTAATTATTAACCGAATATGTACGAGTAGTTACCTGTAGCGATGTTCCTTTTGTAATTAAATCGTGCGCGTAAACAAACAATATCGTTTCACCGCGAACGCGGGATTCTTACGGGTGTCAAAATAAGGTCATCGGAGGAAATTAGAACGAACGTAAGCATAATAATATTATAATAATCACAACACACGTGTGTGTGTAATACACGTGTACGTACACGTGTACGTACACACACACACACTTGAAGTAATGCCTGTAATTGAATTAGTATCATTGTGTCGGTTGCGTGTGTGTGTTATATTAAAGCGGTCGGGTTAAACACTTTCAATGAAATACTTGCGTGCTCATTGTATGCGTATTATTAATTTATTGTTGTCGTAATTAAAACTAGTGTAAGTAAAAAATCTACGCGGTATTACTGCAGTTTCCCACGATACGGGACGTTCTGTTTCGTTTTGGCAACATAACAATATCATTCGTATTGATATTATTATTATAATTATTAAAAAGCATGCTTATCCGGTAATTTCTACGACAAAACAAATTGAAAATAATACTGACGAATATGAATATGAATTATCGACCCGTGGAAAAAAAACGGAACGGTCATAAATAATATACATTACCACGCAAACACAACGAAAATTTAAAATCACAGCAAATGGTATTGTTTTGATTTCGTGGCAAGTGCAGAGTCGTTTTTGCTTTTTACATGAATTTCGTCGTATACGATTATGGGCCGCATATGTTACGAGCTACGTAAGATCGGAAAAAAAATAAATAATAATAAAATTATATACTTATCAGCAAAATAATCAATTCCTATATTTCGACACGACGCGAACATCAAAACATTACAATACCTGTATCAGGGATGGGTGACTGGCGGCCTACGTTCCATTTTTAACTGGCCCGCGCGAAAATCGATACAATAAAAATTAAATGCCCATAGTAAATTATAAACTTAATCAACCTTTTTTTGATTCGCTTTTTATGTTCTACGGCCCACTTGATTTTTGAGTTCTATAAATCGGCTAAACTAAATTTTGTTACATAAAATAAAAATATAATATTATTCAGAATAAAATACAATATTGTTGCTTTTTAATATCTGTTAACTATTAATTATAAATTATATTAAGTTTTTGAAAACTTCTCTACTGTTGTTTTATAATTAATTATTTAAATGCAACATTAGAGTAGAAACTAATCAAAATTTTACGTGGTTTATTTGTAATTTATCTCATTTGAACACGTGATCTCATACTTCCGTGTATTTTGTAACTCTTTTGTAACTTTGCTGTTGTGCCATGAAGCTAAGTCCTCAAATTTATACTAACGCAATACCTAGGTGTGTAAATCATACATTTGTCCAGTTGTCATTAAAGCTCAATACTAATTAGGGGTCCCTAATACATTTTTTATTATGATCCACCCCTTGGAATAATCCAAAATACACCACTGGGTCGATTATACAAATACACAGGTACATAATTATGTGTATTCTTACCGTTATACACCTGACCAATCTGATAGCATCCGAAATAGCGGTCATTTGATCTTGTCGATGACGTTGTCAAGGTGTGAAACGTCGTAATAACATTATTTTTTTTCGTTTCACACGAAAAATCGTCAAACGCGAGACGACAAGGCGTTGTCGTTTGATTGTGCGCAGTAATAGACGTGTGGGTAAAAATTGGCTCACGGAAAATTTACCGAACTCCGAGTTCGTTTCGAATCCAGATTGAAAAAGAAATTCTCGCCGTTCCGAAATAGTGGTTCCCTCGCTAAATCCGAATTGGTTCCGAAACGTCCGAATTGGTTTCCGAGTTCTTACGGAGAGTGCCTGTATTCGATTATGTATGTTTATTGAATTATATAATTTTGAATTTTTATTATTTATTTATAATTATTGTGATAAAAATGTATAGATAATATTAGTTGAGTATTGAATTCTGGTTGTTTCATTTTTTTTTTTTTTTCATTTTTCCATCTCAGTTTTGATGTGTGCTTGTTTTTGAATTGAATGTTTGTCTTGAACTTTTTCGGTACTTCGAAGTTTTACACATACTTAAATTTGAATTTCTTTTAAAACATCAATAAACTGAAAGATGTTTGGTTTTGCGGAATAAAAATTCAATTGTATTGTTAGATAAACTGAATGACCGGAAGAATCCATAGGCACAATGCCACAATCCATTATCGAAGGTATTTTACGAAAATAGAATGTACAAAACATCGGGAACCAATTCGGATGCCGATATTTAGGTATGGGAACCGATTCGGATGCAGCCGGTTCCCCGAGTCGTATCGATCCTTAACCTTTGACTCGTCGTCACACAATAGAAAATAGAAGCCGTTTGACGTATAGAAAATACGAAGCAGCCGATCAATAATTTATACTACAGAACCGATCGGCGAACGGTCGGCGTAGTCCCGTGACGTTTTCCGTACGACTGTCGACGGGGTTAATTATTATTTTGAAAGGTGACGTCGACAAAACCGAACGACGTATCACGCGGTATCGCGTACGCTGTGACGGACCTCGCCCGAGGTCAGTAGCGACGAGACGAGCGATGATAGTTCGTCGAACCGCGCGGTCAGAGTTCGGCTAAACGCCCGTCCGTCCGTCGTCGGTGCGCGTCTGTGAAATCGGTGGCAGACTTGAAGATTTGACGCCCGCGGGAAAACGATATTTTTGCCGTTTCTTTACTGCAGCCGCGTTTTAAATCCTTTCAAATATTACACCGTTTGATCAGACTCAGAATCTGAGTGAAACGAAGAACCGTAATTGTTTCACAATAACGGATGGGTTAAAAAAAAAAAAAAAAAAATTATTTATGTGAATTATCACTTTTTCGGTTAATAATAACGGTCGAAATGTTTTAGCGATCATACATCTGTACAGATCACACGTTTCGCCTATTCGCTACTTTTAACACGACATTTTTCTTTATTCTCTTTGATTTTACTAAGCGTAAAGCAAAAACTACTTAAAAATTTGGTAAAAAAATGGTACATTTTGTGTTGTAAACGAGATTTTCATAAATTCCCTTTTCGTTATTTTGCAATAAATTCAAAAAATAGTGGCGCAAGGCATTTTAAATGTTCACCAAATATCAAAAATACTCTAATACTCGTGATTAAAATTTAGTCAAAAGTTTCAAAACAATTTTACCACTTTATGGCTTTACATAAAACTTTTAAATTATTAGATATGTCTCGTCTTTTCGAAGTTTTTCTACCGTAAAATAAAAAATCTCTGATATGAAAACCTGAAAATGTAATTTTTTTCTATTTTAACAAACTTCACAAATCGGGAGCCAGAATTTTTTTTTCACGCGATGAAGTCAAAATGATGACAAAGACAATTGTTTACTCGTAAATTAATGATACTTTTCAATAAAAATCAAAAACCTCATGAAAATTTAAATTATAAATCCGATAAAATTATTATTTTACCAATCGATCAATAACATATATCCCTATCTACAATCCAAATCCCATAAGTCATATATCATTTAAATTGTGTTGAATTATTTTATTAATGTATTAGTTTTCAATTCGAAAAATGTTTTTAATGAATACGTTTCAACCTAATCAAAGTATAAACGGTGAAAATCAAATATTTAAATAAAGTCAATGTTAAAAAAAGTTTACGTTACTGTAAAAAAACTCGTAAAAAACTTTACTTTATAAAAAAAAGTTCACGTTTCCATCTATGACGTCAGAGAACACTTGAAACGATTTGAAACGCGCAACATTTGCTCAGCGGTGGCACGACGGATATTACTATTTATTTAAATTTGTTCGATAGTGCGGCAAAGGTTGAACGAACCTATTACTGATTTTGCGGTCGCTGACGCGTTTAAGTAGGAAAATTTTACAAAAATTTCCTGGTCTAGGTGAGGCTCGAACTCACAACCCCGGCATAGCTCACGACTGCTGTCTTATAAGTACCGTGCGCTAACCAATTGCGCCACTAGACCCGTACCGATTTGCGAGTAGAATTTTTTTTTTTAATTCGATTTTAGTTTTAGATTATTGGCGACGCCAAGTATGTTTCAAAAAATCTGTTTATTCTCATTGTGTATCTAAAGTCATAATGTTATTAGCACAACAATTATCTCAGTAGCTCTTTTTATGTTTTAGATACTAAATGGAAAAAAGAAAGGAAAGTGGAAAAAACGAAAACCATACGATATATTATATGAGTTAATTATCAGTCATTCAAACAATATACGTAAAACAATATCCAAATCTGGGGATCAACCAAAGTTTCAAATCTAAAATTGTTACAATCCTTCCAATGAATAAATTTACGTTTGTTGACCCAAGCTCCATGGTACATTAGCAATAACACCCTTCACAACGATCTCAAAATTCCCTATCTCTCTGCTCTTGCTTCCACTCACTATAAAAAAATTCACGCCAACACATTAGCTCATTCAAATCCACTTATATCTAATCTCTCTTCTCTAACTATATCCTGGATAATCCACCACGACCTCCTAAACAAATACAAAAAAAAAAAAGCCGGTAAGACAATGGTGGTGGAAGTTCGTCCATCGTCGCTCCGCTCCTCGGACAAGATTATGGTGATGAGTAGAGATACAGGAGTTGGGTGGGATACACGAGATGTATTGATAGATTAGGCATTATAGGATAGATTAGGACATTATTTTATATTATAAAAAAAAAACGATTCTGAACGAAGATGAATTGTCAGTGAATAATATGTTTATAGTAAATCGCTTGAATTTTTGTAAAAATTACAGTTTCAGACGCCCGTTAAAATTTTTTCATTGAACCGATCGTGAGATTTTTTATACTTTTTGCAAGCAAAACTTATGAACAACCTTGTAATACATTTTCATTTCTTAACTTTGAGTAGAACATTTTTTATACATTTTCAACTACGACATAATTTGTGATTTCGACAAATTTTGTCGATTTTTGAACTTCAACTGCTTATAAAAAAAAATTGTGCCTATGTATTTTTATAATTTTTGAATGGGAGTTAGAACAACTTATGTGGACCCTTCTATTAAATTTTCAAGTATTTCGTCCGAGCTACATTTTTTTTATCAACATTTATAAAAAAAAAAATAAAAAAAATCGAATATTTCAAATGCCTATAAATTGATTAAAAATGAGTGAAATCTTTTGAAAATAAAATTATATAAAGAAAATGCCAATATAAACAACTGATAAAATTTTCAAGTTTCTACAACTTATACTTTTTGAAAAAAAAAACAAATAGCAAAAATCGTTTGAGGCTAAACCGTTGTTTAACGTGTTTTTGTAAAAATTTAAATTTCAAACACTCATAAAATTTTTTTGTCTGAATCCGGTAGAGTTTTTTTTGCAGATAATTGAAGAAAAACTAATGAAAAACCTTGTACCAAATTTTCAAAATTTAGTTATAAAAGAAAAAAATTTTACGATTTTTCAACAACAAAATTATTTGCAAATTTTCGCAATTTTTACATATTTCGTATAAATTGGAACTTTGAGCACTTATAAAAAAAAATTGTGACTTACGATTTTGGATTTTTTTTTATCAGTTATGGAACAACTTATAAGAAACCTTGTATTAAATTTTCAAGATTTTCTGGCAAAAAAAAAAAATTTTATCGTTATTTAAAAAAAAAATACTTAAAAAAATTGAAAATTTCAATTGTCTATAATTAGCTCAATAAAAGTCAAAATACTTTGAAAATTTAACGGTGTATAGAGAACACTAATCTAAACATTTGGTGAAAATTTCAAGTATTTACATCGATTAGTTTTTGAGTTATAGCAAAATAAAAAATTTGATTTTGTCGAAAACTGGTTTTGCGTAAAATATACCGTTTTTCCCTCATTTTTTAAGGGTTTTTCCCGGCGCGTTAAAAAAATATTGAAAATTTTTAACTTTTGACCCCCCAAAGTACCAACTAGATTCACTTTCCTTTCAGAAAAGTTGCTATATAAGGCAATCGAAGCATTTTTACTGCCCCAAATCGTGTCGACAGACACAAAAATAAAAAAAAAAAAAAAAAAAAAAAAAACACACATCATTGTAAAATCAATACATTCTTCACTCCGTTCAGAATCTAAAAAGTTGAAGTAGCGTTAATGGACGCCCCCTTCATTCAAGCCGTCAAGCCCTGTACATTTTTTTGTTATTATTATTACTTATTGTATTGTCTATACAGATTGTATATATTCGTTTTCTAAAAAAAAAAAAAAGATCGCGCCGAATGTGGCCCGCGGGCCGACTATTGCCGACCCATGGTGCAGACCATCGGGAAAACCGAAAATAACAACATTTTAATATTTTCTTTATCGTGAAACTTTGTGATTGATGAGTAATGCCATTTCGATAAAAGTAAATAATTTTAAAACGTTTTTCTGGGCCCAAGAAACTCCGTCGAAATTTTCCTAACCTGCTAAATAAATAAACGTTGAAAAAACGTGTCTCACGTTTAGTGTCTTAATTGTATCAACGGCGTCTAAACGTAGAAAGTTTTAGAAGTTGACTTATTTTCGAAAAGTCGAATGAATCTTAGATACAAGAATGATCGAAAATCGATGTACCTATCTGGGTAAGTGGTGATTAGATACTTTTGTTTTTCATTTTTCCGGTCCTTCTTACTCAGACCCGCGGTCTTGAATCCGCTATTCCGGAAACCATCGTCTTACCTGGTTCTCGAGTAAGAAAGTAAGTTTAGAAGCCCTGGGCGTCCACTGAAGACGCGCACACGGCCATTAGCACAACCCTGCGACAACAATCAACCACTCTACGATACGCGGTGGTGACCGCGGCGATAGCGGTCGCGGTATTTCGTAATTGACTTTAAGTGAAAAAAAAAGTGATAGCGATGTGTCCATTATAACGTGCAACTGTCCAGAACACGTAGAGGTACACGTATGACCTCAAAATCATAACTCACGTCGCCGCGGGGTAATTCTCACGACGTTCACGAGTACTCGCACGTAAAAAAGCGGCATTTCGCCGATAAGACGATGGGAGAAATGATTTTATTATCGTTATTCATACACGCTGATTACATTAATTAATCGCATTCGCGCAAAACACCTTCGCGTAAACCCCGTCGTCATTATTTTTCATTTTTCGCAGTTCGTCGTATTTTATTTTTTCGGTATTCAAATCGTTTTTCTCGTGATCTACGTTCACCATAAAGCCATTCCTATACACGCACTCGTTGCGTGTTGGATCGTAAATTACATACGAGCTCGTAACGGGCTCGAACCCAAATAACCTATGATTTAGGTAATTTAGGTCGGTAAATTCGCACACTCACGGGTAAAATTTTCCGCGCAATTACGCCGGTCGAAAATCACCGCTATGCCGACGGCCGATGGAAATCCGACGTCTAGAAAGTTTTCGCGAGCACACGACGAAAGCACACGATGGCCCGACGGTCATTGCGTCCGGCAGCGGCTCGATTTTCGATTGTGCACACCGCGAACCATGCGGTTCTCGACGAACGCGTGTATAAATGTACAAGGAACCAAAACGATTTTCACAAACAAAACAAGATACTGTCAAAAATAAAAAAAAAGCCCAACACACTTGACGCACCAGCATGACGGGCATTCTACGTTCCTCGGACAAGTCGACGACGGTGGGCGCGTTGGATTTTTTTTTTAGTAACGATAATTACCCTCACATTAGTAAAAAGATTCTGAGCAAGGCTTCAGTGTGAATATATACCGTTTGTATATTTCACTATTTTTGTTTTAATTTTCTGTTGTTTTTTTTTCTCATCCAACCTGTTTCGAAAATAATTTTTTGGACAAATGAGACATGTTTGTTTACCAAAAACAAAAAACTCGTTGTTCTATCCGTATCCAAAGTTCCATTATGATTGGATGGACCGATTAATTTTTATAAACACTTGAAATTAAAAGTTTATGTAAAAACAGTCGATTCGGTAAAAATCGTACAAGAGTTTAGTTAAATGCCTGAGTAACGATTTTTGAGATTTTTTCAGTATTAGATACACATATATATATATAATTTCAGTAATTTCTGTCAAATATTAAAAAATGTTATTAGAAATAAACCTTGAAAATCGAGGTATTATTAAATTTCTTTTTTAGCATAAAAGATGTACCTAATTAAAAAAAAGCTTACCCCACTGCACGTGTGACTGTATGTCATTGATACTTTGAAATTTTCAAGTTTTTAGCATTATTTCTTTTGAAGTGTCTTTTACGGCAAACTGTACCCTTAATACTAAGTTTTTCGACAGTTTTCCGTTGCGTTTGCAAAAACCAATGAAAGGAGAGAAAAACCAACCCCAAAAGCAGCGTTTACGTGCAATTCGCGAACTATGGAGATGCTGGAAAAAACTTCTGGACAAAGTCGAGTGTACCGAAAAGCATCCCCAGAAAAAATAAAACAAAGTTCAATGTAAGATCAATAGATCCGTCGCTTTACTCGGAATCTAAAGTGAACAAATGCATCGATCAATGATCAAAGGCCGCAGTCTCGCGTGCACTTTTCGCGCGTTGGTTTCCGTGATGTCCTTTTCAAGTGCAACAGTCTCCGCGCCAAAGACAAAACGTCCCGGAGACGACACGGATACAGTCGTAGCCGCGTCCCATAAAATTTTGTGCGACACAATATCAATGATTTACACAGTCGGCTAATAAACATTATGAGGAAAAATCGGCTAACGCATTATTCGTCGACGCGCCGTCGTCGTCGTTAACCGTGTATAAATATTACAATAGCCGCGTGGGTATCGGTTAAATTGACGAGATCCTCGCGCACACTCGAGAACGAATGAAATCGACGTCGTTTTCCGTTCGTGCACGGAGACAAAGAAATTCCACGCGCTAATAATAATTCGATTATAAAAATAATAATAATAATAATAATAATAACAATAATAATAATAATAATAATAATAATAACAATAATAATAGTATAATGTTTTGTCGCGTTTCAATAGACTGTATAATGTATCATTTATAACCGACCGCGCGCGTACAATAAACATCGTCGTGTCATTAAATTATTTACAAACGGGCACTCTTCGTCGGTGGCGAGAGTCGATAGGCGTCGACGGTCTGACGACAATATTTTATGACGACGTAAAACGATTACGGTAAAATCTCTCCGAAACGGAATCACTCGGGGGCCGCACGAGTTTTCCCGTCGTAGAGAGTTTTCCGTCGCAGAGGCCGTGAAAGACCGCTGGACATTACGTACCGTTGATGTTTTCCGTTTTAAGGAGAACTCCGTCTTATCCGGGGGGTCCGGTATAGAGATGTTTCACTGTATACCGTATTGAAAGACGACCGCGCACGTTTCCATTTTTCAACCGTAGCACATCAATAAAATAAATACCGTACCGATGATCGATTCCGTAAAAATCGTAAAAGAATTTAGTTAAACTGTTTAAAAAAAAAAAAATTCCTAAGTAACGATTTTTGAGATTTTTTCAGTATCGTTAGTATATTAACGTACATATATGTATGGGTACTAAATCTCAGTGTGATTTCTATCAAATATTAAAAATGCTATCAGAAATAAACCTTGAAAATCAAGGTATTATCAAATTTGTATTTTTAGCCCAAAAGATGTCGTTTTTTTAAACTTTTTTCACGTGTGTCATTGATACTGTGAAATTTTCAAGTTTTTAACGCTATTACATTTCAAATGTATCACATAATCGATATAACGATACCCAGTGGCGTAGAAAGTCTCTCCAACGCCCCTGGCAAACTCAGAAAAAAGTGCTTTTTTCCCAATTAAAATATTATTTTTTTTTTATTTTTTCATAATACAATACAATATAACTTCCTTATATGCTAATATGTTCTTAATTATTATTACAATGTATAAATTTTAAACTTTAAACATTTTCTTTTCTTGCTTTAATGGTTCGCAAATTCATCTATAATGTCGTCTTATGAATTTTCCTGGCAAATTATTGTGTTCTATGGATGAAATCGCATAACAGTCGTAACGTTATATCGTATATTAGGCGATAACGATAAGGTTGATTATCGAAAGTTTTATAAATTATAATTTTAATAATTATGCTATTACATTATTTTGTAGAATTAAAAATTCTATATCTTTAAGTATAACGTGATGCACGCATTGATAACAAATTAACAAAAATAAAATAACAAAACACAGATTACTAAAACGTCGTTTTGAAGGTAGAAAAAAAACACTACTTTTAAAGCATGATTTTTCGCCCCTTCGGAATTCGCACCCCTGGCGTAGGCACAGTTCGCCATACCCTTGCTACGCCACGCTAACCTAACCTAACCTAACCGTTCCACCCGTTCAGATCCAGACACGGTTACCGGCATCATACATCGACATGTAAATGAATATTTTTTCAATACAAACATAATATTATTAGAGCGTTTGATTTTATTTTTGATTTGACTAAAAGCAAATAAAAACCATAATCAATCTCATCAACTATTGTCATCTGGTACGAAATGTTGGTCGGCGGATTGCAATCTACTTTTTTGAAAGAACGATGTGCACCAATATGCGAATGGAATGCGTTTTATTTGTATAATCCCAATTTATGTCTGCGTAAATTATTCGTGTGATGACTACGTGCGCCGACGTAAACACTTTTTGAAAAAAAAAAACGGAAAAACCAAACCGAACGTTTAAAAAAATTATAATTACGCGTTATTTCAATACGTCAACCGGAGTCGTAGGTGTGACGACTAATATACGTATTCATTGACAGTTCTGTGAAATCGAAAGTTTTTCAAATCGATATCGATTTTACCGTACAGAGTGTGTTAGTACCTATGTTAAATTGCGGTCCCTATGTTAAATTGTGTAATTCAGTTAAAACGAATGATTTTTACGTCCAACAGGTACATGCTTTCTTAAAAAATAACAATAAGAATAATAATTCGTTCGTTATTATAATAGTAGTTTATTTTTCAAGTCAAATTATAATAATTATTATTATTTGTTTTTTTTTCGTTCATAAAAAAGCCCGCAACTTCAGTCGTCAATTATTATGGGTAGTATATAATATAGTATACAAGGCGGTTCAGATATTGTGTTATAGCGGTATTATCATATGAATTTTCGTTCGTAAAAGTTTCTTTATTTAAATAAATCTAAAACGATCAGTAAAAATTTCAAGTTTTTCAACTTAAGTTAAGAAGTAGTTTTGTATGTGAAATTTCGAAAATCAAACAGGAAACTATATTTTTTTTCTACTAAATCATTGTGAGGATATTTTTTTACTAAATTTTAACTATCAAAAAACATTCATTGGTGAAAAACTTTAGGTTTGAGAACGATTTTCTGTTTTGGAAATGGCATTACGATCACGGTGTGGTGCACGTGCGGTTTTTGATTGCGCAGGTGATCATATCTCATAATGCATTACACGTAAAATACTGCGAAATTTAAAATTGCTCTCAATTTTAGAGTGATGCATCGATTGATGTTTTTCAACCGCTAACGTTCACTATTAATATAATATTAATAATAGTGCGATATTAGTTAAGCAATTTTTATATTATCATTTTAGATTTTTCTATTTAAAGGAACATTCATGATAAATATTTTACTTTATTTTTAATATTTTTACGATACTATATCACATTATTGCTGCAATACCCCGTGTGCTGGAGATAAATTTAAAAAACGTCAGGATAAAAATTTTAGGGATTTTAGTTGTTCTATAGATTATTAATTGATGTTCAAATTGTTTTTCGTACGTGTATATAATATTGTATTACGACGTGTGATTCGAGATTCTCGAGTGATAAGTAAATCGATCGAGTCGTTTTTTGAAAACTTAAATTTATGTCATTGATAAAAAAAAAATGAAAATAAAAAAACGTCTTTAACGGTAAAAATGATCTCGGACAACAATCGCGGAACAACACCACACATCTTACTCGCGACTCGGACGTTATTATACAGTCGATTAACGCTTCTTCTCGTGGATTTCTTACGGTTAACTAACTTTTGTCATTCGACTCGCGTGTTATAGAAAGCCGTCGGCTGTTAATTCCGTAACGTTTCCGTGGCTTTCCTCCGGCATTGTTTATTTTTACTTTTTTCATCCACGGAATTTCCATTTTACATCACAATGTCGCCGAAGACCAAACGGCTGACAACGCGTTCCGGTCCGTCACCGTTTCACGTGTCCCGATGTCCGTTCGATTTGTCACATTCCCAAGGTCCTACTTATGTATTCGACGTGTGTTTCCGCATCCGCGAACAATGGCGTTATTCAATTCCGTACGGAAAATTTGAATATTAAATAAACTTTTGATTTTTATTACATCATTCCGTTGTCCGTCGTTCGTTTAAATAAAAGTGAAACGAAAAATGAAAAAAATAAAAATACACAAATATGTAAAATACACAGCGTCAACGTTCGACTTTTTTTGTGCTCGGCGTGTTTAGACTTTGAAATACGTTCTCACGTTTCCACTCGAATAAAAATCTTATTTTTAAACTCGTTTGTTCATTTTCGTTCTCGTAGACGTTCACGTCCGATATTTCAGCGAGAAAACACACCGATCACATAAAATATAGTTTTAATCACTCAAACGTAAGTGCATACAAATGAATGGAAAAAAAAAACAAGTTTCTACGATCATTCATTCATGAGATATAACCAATTGAATTCAAATAAATTTGTGCGCAAATCAACCGAAAATACATTCGTTTGGTACCTTTTTAACACTTTTCTTAAGTTCGCTTTCACGTCCGTCTGTAATCAAATCTTGCGCGCTCGATTTGAGGCACTTTTTGAAGATGAAAAATTCTGAAAATTGGTTTAGACCTTGGTCTTGGATGACAATACAATAATCCGTTGTCATTTTGGGACATGGACCTCCAGGTAGGCATCTCCGAGGAAGTAAAGGTACGAAGGGTTTCCCTGGGTCAAGGCGGGTTAACCTAACCATTACTCGCCGAAAAAAAAAATCAGCGTTGCAGAGGAACTCCCGTTTTTAATAAAAATATTTACTTTCAACTAAAAAGTAGAAAATTAAAAATTAAAAAAAAAATTTTAAAAACACACTTTTCCATAAAACCATTTGAAAAAAAAAATATTTTAAAAATTGCACTAAAAAGACAAAAATAATTTTCTGTACTTAAAAATAATGAAAAATTTATTGACGAAAAATTTAAAAGTGTGTGGTGCTCTTACACTTGACATATATTCCCAGTCACTATCTTATAAACATGATTGAACAAAGAAGTGTATGTGAGACTTAGCTCGGCTTTTAATGTTTTGTATGATGCACCACACACTTTTAAATTTTTCATCAATACATTTTTCATTAATTTTTAAGTACAGAAAATTATTTTTGTCTTTTTAGTGCAATTTTTAATTTTTTTTTTAAATTAATATATTACATTGTAAATTATTAAAATATTGCAGCAAAAATTTTTTTTTCTCATGAATGTTTCTAAGGAAGTATTAAACAATATGAGATTTATATAGGATTTTTAAAAATTAGTTCATATTTTGAATTTTGTTCGACTAAAATACGTTTCGGACCACTGTGCGTGTCTGTGCGACGGCCGTTCTGAGCGTCTGAGTGTTGGACGGTGGAAATTATTCGAATCGGTTATGAGCGACGGACGACGCGGTGACGAGTGCCACGAACTGTGGCGACAATTAAAACGTCGTGTCGGCTAATCGACGTCCGGGCGATTTCGAAATTCGTCCGATTTAAAGGAATGAA
Organism: Therioaphis trifolii; assembly: GCA_027580255.1. Classification (NCBI taxonomy): domain Eukaryota; kingdom Metazoa; phylum Arthropoda; class Insecta; order Hemiptera; family Aphididae; genus Therioaphis; species Therioaphis trifolii. Next base: position 33,888,107 of record CM050410.1, on the reverse strand, counting down.
ATTCAGCTTGGCACACACGTAGCGAATACGTATTATTATGTTGAGCGCGCGACGGAATAATGAATGAAAACGAAAGTTTTCGAATTAAACGTAAAAAAATAATTTGGTTCATACGGAGACGGGTGAATGGATATACATTCCGATACGAACGAATCGATATTGACAGTAAAATGTTTTTCATCGTTTAAAAAGTGACAATGTATTATTATTATTAGTATCATTATTATTATTATCATTTTTTTATTTTTTATTTTTTTGGTGACAATAAAAAAATATTTAACGGATTAAAATAAGAGTGACAAGTGTGTTTCGAATCATAAAATTGTAAAAATAACTCGTTTGGATGATGAAAGCAGCAGGGTACGGATATACACATTTCTATGTAACAGCGGGAATAATAATAATATGTGGATCAAAGACCTCATTCCTAACACTTGGACTTGTGACGGAAACTTAATTATCGATTGTTCGTTCGATAACGATTAATAAACGAACAATTTCGATGGCTCGTTTTAGATTCTGAATGAAGCGAAGGATCTTATGGTTTTTTTCTATGAAATTAATTGTGCGTCGGTTAAGTACATTTTAACGTGGCTAAGAATAAAAGTAATGAATTAGGCAGACCCGGTTTTTTTAATTTATTATTTTTTTCTATGTCTTACGCTATTTGGTTTTGAAAATGTTCGATTGCGTTCGAATCTCTTAAACTGATTTGAGACCAAAACGCATAAAACCAAGAATTCAGAGATCAAAAACAAATTTCGGTTAATAATGCAATTATAAATATTATAATATGAACATAAATCTATAATTTAAAAGTGTATAATATGCATTGTGCAGTAGGTTTTCTGCGCTCTGAACAGCGGGCATATGTAAATAACGGACAGTATTTTCGACGACCGAGAGTGTCCGGTATTCAGAGTTTTCACTGTATTGATGAGTTGGGAATACATTTAATTAATATAATTATTAAAATCTGTACCCAAGTCAGACAAATGGTTTTAAAACTCGGGACTTAACTCGGACGATTTCAAAACTGCATTTTTGAATTTTTTTTTTTTTGGGGTGGGACTCAATTCGAAAGCACCGGTATTTTTATCGTTTTACCTTCGTAGTTAATATTCTTATATACTCGTACGTAGATTGATTGATTTTAATATTAATTTTATAATTATTTACTAGACCGATTTCAACTAAGTGTACATATTATCATTGTACGGTATTTACGAAAACCAAACGGTAACACTACCATTGTTTTACTCGACTATTTGCTTTAAACGGTTAACGGTTCGTCGCGTAATGTAATTACGTAATACCCTCGTTTTCATTGTTTCGTGAAATCATAGAATACAATTCCGAAAAAAAAGACGTATTTTGCACCGTTTACTACCGAATAATATTCCATTATTGTCATCGCTCATTTTTGAAATATCGTCCTGACAGTTCTTACGTATTTTTACTAATCGTCTCATAAAACTAGAGAGAACGCATCATTAACGGACGTACCAATTCAAATTTGTTTTTAGAGTCTGAATGAAACGATAGATCTATTCTTTTTACAAAGATTGTTTTTTTTTTCATTTTTACTGTCTGCAACCACTTTTTTTATCAATAGATTCTGACCAAGTGTAATGTTAGGCAGGGGCGTGCCTAGGGGGGGGGGGTGTTCAAATATCTTCTGATTGAATGGAAAAACATTTGGAACTATAGAAATAAATGATATGCATTGTTCGTAACTAATATATTGCTTTTAAAAAAATGAAGAGAAAAGGGGGCCTATAATTCTGCTTGCATTGGGGCCCACTAATAGCAAGTTGTGGCACTGTACACAGTAAACCTGGCCGGATATGTGGCAAATAATTATTGATTTATAAAAATTAAAAATATTTTAACAATTTATTATTTTAGATTCTGAGTGAAGCGAAGGATCTTATGGTTTTACAATGATGTTTATTTTTTTTTTTTTTTTATTTTTTATTTTTTTTTCTTTTTTTTTTCTGTAAACACTTTTTCGTATAGAAATCCTTGTCCAAAAGTTTCGTCCAGCAACTTTTTAGATTCGAAATTGAACTGAGATGGTACTTTAGAGAGGTCATTTTTCCAAAATCTCCATAGTTTTTCCAGTAATCAAGAATAACGATCGAAAAACTGAGTAAAAATGGTAAAAATCCGCCGTAAACGAGATTTTCACTGTTCAGATTTTCGGTATTTAATCATAAATCGAAAATTATCGAAGCTAGAAACTTGAAAATTTTATCCAATATCAAATACATACTTTTTTATATTGGACAACATTTTCAGAACAATTATAGCACTTTTGACTTAAATATAGAACTTTTAATTTACCAAATTGCTTGAAAGTTTTTATGTAATGTAATTGTAAATATTTGACAAAGTTCTGAAAATTTAATATGATCTTACTCATATACCTACCGAATTATCCTAACAAAAATTCAAAAATCGTGAGTCTGGATTTTTTTCATACACACTTTAATAAATTATTATAACTCACCAAAAATTATACAAATAACCGTAAAATACGTAAACAGTATTTAAATAATAATATATTATATTACACTGAAGCTTTGCTCAGAATCGTTTTATACTAAAGAAATGAGTCATCATTTCTTTAAAACTTAATACATTCATCACCAATATCTTGTCCGAGGACCGAAGGACGAACTTGTATCACCATCATCTCACTTACCAGCTTTTTTTTTTGACGGATAATTAGGCGAAGTATGTGGACTTGTGTTTTTACTTAGGGATTGAAATGAATACGTTAAAACAATAATAATATCATACATTAGTCTTAAATGAATAAAAGTTGACCAGGCTGGAAAGTATTATACAAAGACTGAGGGGGTGAAAAATCAAAAACAAAATCGCTGAAATCAACTAGACAAGTTCGCTGCGTCCGTAAAGCCGGTTGAATACGATACGTTTTTATCGCAACGACCCACGGAAACTTAAAAATGGTCAGTACCGCGATGACGAGAAAATATTCAAACCCAGAACGGTTTGCTGGTTTCGTTAGGTTAGTCCGTGATATAAATATATATTATATCATTATGGTTATACCGAAGAGTCGGGTGGTGGCGAGAAGAGTAGGTTCATGATTATTGTTCCACGAATAACTACGTTTATGCGATCTTTATAACTGATACTTATATAATTATAAGTTACCTATAACTTATAATATTTATTTGTATAGTATTACACAAACAATAAACATTAGAAATTATCAAATTTTTTTGGGGGTGCATAAGTTCCCTGTGCACCCCCCTAGCTACGCCAATGATTTTATTGTTATTTGTTAGTCACTGGACTTAAATAGTAGTGTATGTTCCATTTGTGATACAAGAAAACATTTGCTAAGTTTAAAAAATATTATGAGAATAAAATAGCTGAAATTTTGGAAAAAGAATCTGAATTACCGATTGATTAAGTTATATCAATATATGATATGATGTTATATCCGAATAAAAGTTACTGTTTTATCACTAATTGAAGTTAGTTACAAATCTATGGCAATAGTGCCGTAAGAACTATTGCACCCATTACACGGCCTTTTTGGTAATCTATATTCTATACATTTACTTTTTACTTGTAGTTATTAAAATTATACATCGATGGGAGAAAAAAATGAGGGGTGGTTGTTCAACCTATTGTGGGTAGGTGGGTGGGTACTTGCTTTGAAGGTATATATTACTTATATTATATTACCATATTGATGTACCTTACCTATTAGAACATATTTCATTCAATATCCCTGCTTATAATAATCGAACTACTCCCATTTTCTATTTACCATCACACAGTACAAATTATTTAAAACACTCCCCTATTCCTAGAGCCATGTCCCTGTGTAATAAACTTGCATCTAATATTGATTTTTTTTTTACTCCATTATCCTCAATTCATAAAACTTACATTACTAATAATAGGTAATATTTTATTTTATGCACTCGTTTGCATTTTAGTTTATATTCTTAGTTTATTATTATTATTAATTTATGTTATTGTACGACGTCCGTATCAACTTATTGTTAAACTTACTTATTTACTTGTACTATTGGGCAATTTGCCCGTTTTATTCTTTGAATAAATTTAAAAATAAAAATAAAAAATATATTACTTATACTTATATTATTACACTTATATTATTATACTTATATTATTAATATAAGGTTATATTTATAGGTATGCTTATAACGCAATATCTCAAAAAACTGACTTCGGCGCCACCGATCTGGGACTTGCCCGTGAGTTGTTAAATAAATAAATAAATAAATAAATAAATAACGAATTTTCATCACGCCGTACAGACCCGTTGCGTACGACTGACGTGGAACGTTGCCGCCCAGTGCCCGCCGCCATACGACCACGTCCACGGTAGGAATCACAAGCGTTTTTAAACATTAGAAGCTTGTCAGGGCATAGAATTGAATTTTTTATTTTTTTTAAATTAATGCACATAATAATCACACTGTATTTCTATCGAATTCACACACAGATGAAAAAATTTAAAAATCGTGATTGCGGAAACGACAGTACGTCTGTTTTCCATACTCACAGCTATGTCGTCACGATAAAAGTCTTATACAAAAAATAATCGTGACTGTCGTATCATGAAAATTGGTCGAGTGAATTATATTTATTATTATTATTTTTTTTTTATTCGAGTTTTAAGTCAGAACTACGATTCTTCATAAGAAAAACTAGAAACGTATTTGTTTTTTCGTTATACTTATAGTTCTTTGTTTTATTATAAGCTCGAAATTTCCTCGGTCTGAATGCGATCGACGATCGTTAAAATGGCAGTATTTCGTGTTTTTTTTGTTTTTCTACAAAGACGTGGTTACGATCACGATTACGAACGAAATAAAAATAAACACATTTTGCGCGTCGCTAAGAATCCAAAATTCAGATTGAAAAAATTGCAACGCGTTTCGGTTAAATATCATGCTCGACGCGTATTTTATAGGCTTTTTTGGGATCGCATTGAAAAAAAAAATTTCACTCGCTACACCGCACGGGTCTAGTAGCGCAATCTAACCGATGATAAGCACACGGTACTTATAAGACAGCGGTCGTGAGCTATGCCGGGGTTGTGAGTTCGAGCCTCACCTAGACCAGGAAATTTTTGTAAAATTTTTCTACAAAAACACGTCGGTGACCGAAAAATCGATTATCAGCTCGATAAACTTTTGCCGCGCGGTCGAACACGTCATGTAAATAAACCGCAATATCCGCCACGCCGCCACTGCAGCAGCCGAACAAATAACTCGCGTTTCAAGTGTTTTCTGACGTGGTCGACGGTAACGTGACCTTTCTTTTTTTTTTTCAATACTAATTTTATTTGAATTTCAAAATTGTTAACCGTCAGTATTCCGGTCGACGAAATGTTTTAATTAAATAAATCTTTTGAATTGAAAACTAACCGAACGATAAAATAATATAACAATACTCAAATGACTACCCGCCGTCCACTCAAGTACTTTTATGTTAACGCCTGCAGATATTATGTAGACACTGTGTACGCTCTTGAGAATTCATTGTCAACAATAATTTTAAAATCAATTATTACGATATAATTATTATTAAGGATGTTGTTCACTTTGATTACGTAAATTTAAAAAAAATTATATAAATTACATTTTTTTCAATAGAGCTTTTATTTATTGCTTTAATTAGTTTGTAACACAAACAGTTTTTTACTAGGTTTCCATATTTTAGGAGCGTTTTAAATTTCAAACGTAGAAAGTGGGTAAGGTAATGGTAGGGGAAAATTGTCCATCGTCCCTCTTTGATCCTCGGACAATATGATTGTTTACAGTGGCGGCTATCCTCAAATTAATATGTGTTGCTGAAAATATTTCTGAGGACCCACCCATCTTCATATATTTATTAGAAAATATAATTACCAATTATCAAAATATAACTTGTAATAGCTAAAAAAAAAAAACATTATCCTCTATTTTATAAATTAGTTACAAAATTAATAAATTATACTTATAACTATGAATTAAAACAAGAACAACCGTTTTTTAATTACAAAATATACATTGTGCAATACCCTTAGTACAATTAAATTAAATGTTTGCTTAAAACCACACTTTTTTTAGTACTGTTTCGTTTTTACTTATATTACACTTATAAGTATTAAGTAATAAGTCATAGTATTATAAATAAATACTCTAACACCTAACATCCATTTCACCACCAACCCAGGTACCCACCCACCTACCAAATTTTGTATGTGTTGCTTAAGCAACACATAGACCATAGGATAGCCGCCACTGATTGTTTATGTTCATTATAGTATGTGTTTGCAGTTTGTATAAAGTTAGTAGGTCATTTGTGTTCATATACACGCAAAGTTGCATAACGGCGCGTTCCACAGTTGCAGCCTTTGTCGGCGGAGGCTTATCAGGCCTTCGTGAGTGACCCGCCAGCTGCTGCTGTGGAACCATTATCAGTGTATGTTATATTCGTTATTATCAAAAATGTTTCAAATTCGTGTTTCGTGTCGTAGACCTATTATCTCTGAGATAATAGGTCTATGTTTCATGTAGTCATGTTTTCAGTGTCACAAAGTTTTGAGTTTTTCCATTGTTATTGTTTAGTGTGGTGACACTGAAAGCCTATTCTCATTTTAGTTTTTCCGTTTGCTCGTCCGTTCGACAAGCTGGCTCGCTCTTTTTCGCTCTGTCTCTCGTTCGGTATTGATCAAATTCAACGGTTCTCTACGTTTTGTCAAGTCGTTCTTGCCTGCAGCCATTTTTGTCATACCCCGTGTTTCGTCCTTTCTTGTATTGTGAATCGGTCTACTGGTAACGTAGCGCATCATATTTGCCCTTCATTAATTATTTTTGCAACTTAGGTTGGTCAATCCGCTTACCAGAGATCGTTTTGTATTGTGAATGACCGTGGTTCATGTATTGTGTTGTCCGGCTGCAGCAGGAGTTTTGTGAATTTGTTCGTCGTGTTGAGGTTAGCGACGTTCTTGTGTGTGTGTGTGCGGGATCACAACTGTACTTTTTATTGTATTTATTACCATACAGATGCCGGCACCACAAGACGTCATAGCCTCATAAGGTAGGTGGTGCACCACCCGAATTATTATTATAGCATCCGGCCGACTATTGGATTTGTATACTTAATTATTGTTGTATTGAATTTTACACCTTTCTTATTTACATTATTATTGTTCCTATTTTACTCACATATTGTTACCATTTTATTTGTTTTTCGTTGAGCCAAACAGGCTACCTTTGTGAATTATTGATTATTTATTATACTATATATATACCGTGTTCTTGTTATAAAATAACTGCCACCAACAGTTAAAATTATAAATTGTTTTATTTGAATGCGCTGAGGTAGTGCGTAATTTTATGTTGCCTACCTCATTGTCGTGAAGGCGCCTCTTACTATTTTTATTAGTTATTTATAAACGCCGCACAGTGGGAGGAATACGAGTTCTAGCTGGCCAAAATGTATATAATTAAACCATTGTTTTAACTTTAAATTGATATGAATATTTATACACAGGTACTTGTTGATAGTTAATAAAGCACTATCGATTATATTTATTAGGTTTATTAGCGTGGCACAGCGATAATATCTGTTTAATGTCATTAGATTATTGAATTCTGTACAGTTGATCATTTGTGTTTGTACGTTGCAACGCATCGTTGTAGGCTTTTTCCAATAATTAAGACAAATTATTTTTAAAATTATTAAAATGGGCGAGCCGATGTTGGATTTAGAAGGTACGATTTTTATTTAAATTTATTATTTTGATAAAAATACATACATAATTTAGGTCTTAAATAATTTGGGTTTTTAGGTATTAATTTTACTCTAAATAAGGTAGCAAATAATTTTAGAGCCTCTTAGAGGTTTAGTATATAGCTTTATATAAATCTAAATACGTGTACTTTAATATGATATACTAGTTTTTACCCCCTGAACCCCCCTAATTGATTTATTGATGTTTTTTCAGACCAAAATATCAATAAACAAAATATAAAAAATAGTTGTTTGTTTGATATATGTTTGGAAAAAGGGTTTAGTACACATTCAAGTGAAATGAAAAGTTTATTGATGGATTATTTAAAAAATAGACTTGGTAATAAATGTAATTTTGATAATGAAGAAATTAAAAAATGTTTATCGAATAAAATTGATGGATTTTGTAGTACTGTGAATAAAAAATGGAAGGAATCGAACTATTGTATAAGAAAGTTTAAAAAAAAAAATGAATTTTGGCTACAATTACATTTTAATATTCCTTACGTAGTAAATTGTGATGTAACTAACCAACCATCGACAAGTGCCGGTAGGCCACTCAAAGTTTTCGCTGACCTAAGTGACCGTTCTAAACGTAGGCATGTTAGACATTTAAGAGAGACGACTACGTCAGATGAATTAGTTTATGTTGCAAAATCTACATTATACGTAGAAGGAAAGCGTGCAGCAGCCTATGTTGTTTCACAAGTATCCGAGTTTTCACCTAAACGTGCAATTAAAATAAGGAAAATGTGCAAAAGTCCTAAGTCCCACCTAACCCCATACACAGAGGATGAGGCTCTTGCATTTATGGTTGATACTCGTATGACCAAAAATTCTTATCATTTAACCAGATTAGGTGCCAAAAAACACGGAGCTAATATATATCCCTCCTATGATAGAATACGATTGGCCAAAGAGAGGTGTTATCCAAAAAATATTATTATAAATGAAGTAGGAGCCTCAGTTCCTCTCCAAGATTTATTAAACCATACATTATTGAGATTGTGCGAAACACTTGATTTTGATGATAATATTAATTATGGAGAATTATATACACAATTTAAATTTATATGCAAATGGGGATGCGATGGGAGTTCTGGCCACAGTGAGTATCATCAAAAATTTCGAAATATGTCAACAGACGATTGTGATGAACGTGAAACAAATATGACAGATTCTAGTGTTTTTTTATTTTCATTAGTTCCTCTACGACTTGTAGCAAACTGTAAAAATACAAATGAAAATTTTATTTTATGGGAAAATCCATGCCCTTCATCAACCCGATATTGCAGGCCTATAAAATTTAGCTACGAAAAGGAAACAACAGAGATTACCCGAACTGAAGTTAGGAAAACAGAAAAAGAAATAATCGAATTAAAATCTTTAGATTTTCGAATTTAAATATCAATAATCATATTATTAGTATAAGTTATACCATGCTTATGACAATGGTTGACGGTAAAGTAATAAATACTTTAACCGAGTCATCCAGTCAGATATGTTTTATATGTAAATGTAATCCTAAGAACATGAACAACTTAGATCAAATGCATAATTTTCAAATTAATGAAAATAATTTTAAATATGGATTATCTACTTTACATGCGTGGATTAAGTTTTTAGAATGCGTACTACATATTTCATATAAATTAGAATCAGCCGCTACTACTAAAAGGACCACTGCAGAGCAGAAAAATGGTATTGCAGAAAAAAAAAAAATTAGTACAATCTAGGCTTTGGAATGAATTAGGTTTGAAAGTAGATAAAGTTGTTCAAGGAAGAGGCACATCTAATACTGGAAATGTTGCTCGTAGATTTTTTAAAAATACGGAAAAGGTGTCTGAGATAACCGGAGTTGATGTAAATTTATTAAATAGATTTTCTGTTATTTTAACGGCTATGTCTAGTGGTTCAGAAATAAACTACGAACGATTTGACAAATACGCAAAAGAAACTGCTGAACTTTATGTACGTCTTTATGAATGGTATCGTATGCCCCCAAGCATACACAAAATACTAATGCACGGTTCATTAGTAATACAGTACGCCCTTGTTCCAATAGGTCAGTTATCGGAGGAGGCCCAAGAGGCACGAAACAAGGATTATATTCGTTATAGAGAACACCATTCGAGACAGAATTCACGCGTAAATACTAATACAGACCTTTTCAATTATCTCTTAGTAACATCGGATCCTAAGATAACAGCATTAAGAACTGAGTCTAAAAAACCTCCAACTACGTTACCACCAGAAGTAGTCTTTTTATTGAACATTGAAAAAACCGACAATAGATCCGATTCTGAATCCGAGTCTAGTGCTTTCGAAAGTGAATATTTAAGTGATTCTAATTGATTTTTATTTATATTTATGTGTAGGGGAAGGCGGGGTCAATCCGTACGAGAGGCAAAACCGTATGATAAGGTTTTTTGAACAATAAGTCAAGATAGAAAAAAAATTATTGATGTTTATTTGTCCATGACCGTTATTGTTATTGTTATCGATAACTATTAACCTCATTTTTAACAAATTACCGCTCAAATTCTTGTTATCACAAAATATGTGCAATTACTTTTTTTTTTTCATATATTGTCATTAAAAACTTTTATACTTATAATTGTTTGATGTGAAAAAAAACTGCATCAAATTACGCAAAATTAAGTACAGATTATTTAATGATATAATGTGGAGGAATGTTGCTTATACTTTTTAGTTAATTGCTATTAATTTGAATACACCTACTGTGGGGCAAAACCGTTGGGGCAAAAGCGTATGCTATACGGAATTGCCCCAGCGTTTTATACGTGGCTATATTATTACGTGTTATAATTTACTTGATAACTTTATATTTTTATTAAAGATGGTTCGTAATTATGTACGTAATTATGAACCTATATTACTTCATAAAGAAATTAAAATATTGCTTTATATAATTATTTTGTTTCGTTTTAAATATTGGTAGGTAGGGACCTACCTATTTATCTTATTTTATAATATAAGTATTAAGTTTAATGTTTATTTTATTTTCATTATTTTGTTACTTACATGAATATTTAAACATGTTTGGTTTAAATGTTATTTAAAAAGTTTGTTATGTAAGGTTACAGATCGTAAAGAACTACCCTACAAAATTTTGTTCATAATGAAGTGAAAGTAATAGTTGTTAAATGAGTTTTTTTTTTTTTTATTCTAATGTAAAAATGCAAAATACTTAACTCAGGATTTTTAATTGGGGAGGGGGGATATTAATATGTATTGCAAAGAGTGCTTATTATATTTCTACTATTTTAGATCATAAAACCATCCATACGGTTTTGCCCCAAGACTAATACGGTTTTACCCCACCTATGGGGCAAAATCGTATTTTTTAGTACTTTCAAAATTTGGATTTTTTTTTGAGTTTAAGTTCAGATTTTTTGTAAATGCTTCAATAATAATGAAGCTAACAATATTTGTGATATATTAACGCAATCCAATTTCAAATTTTTCAAATGTTGTAAGTTTTACAGTGCCTAGAAGTTAGTAGTACGGTTCTGCCCCGCCTTCCCCTACTTTAATATTTAATTCTGTAATTTTGTTTATTATTTGACTATATGCATTTTGGTCAGCTAAAGCTCGTATTTGTATTTTTTTTTTATTATATATTTAGTATATTTAAATATATTTAATGTATTAATTTTGATTCTATACAATTTTTTGGGGTACTGGAACTCGTGTTCGAATTTTTTTTTAATTTATATGTACTATAATACATTAACCTTTATTTAATATATTAATGTGGTTAATTTTTTTTATTTTATACATTTTGGCCAGCTAGAACTCGTATTCCTCCCACTGTGCGCCGACGCGGCATCAATAATAGTGACGTGCAGCGTATATTAAATTTAAAGAAACGATAAATTAATTCTTGAGTAAAACGCTTCTAAGCAAATATTCAGTGTAAAATAAATCGTTTACATATTTTACAGTTTTTTTATATTATTTTCAATATTAGAGAAGGAGCAGGGGGGGTTCATCAAAACTTAATAAAAAAATTTTTTCGAAAATCCGAAGAAATTTTTTTACGCGCTTTAATAAAAAAAAAAAAAACTATTCAGCACGCGTCGTGTTGAAAAATGATCGCAGTACAAATACAATAATTGTAATTAACGCTATAGAAACCTATATATTTTAACTTCTACAATGATTTTGAAATTTTAACAGAAATACCTACATAACAGTTTACTTGTGATCCGATTTCGTAAATTTAGCAATTAATTAGATATTTATAAATTGTTATTGAAATGTATAAAAGTAACGAACCCGTTGCTAATGACATGTATACTACCAAACGTGCAGTGAACATTTACAATCACAAGGAGTTGAGTGTAGGCAACTTATATCTAACCATAAAGTATAAACTCGTAGGCTGTATTGTTATTAAAATTCGAATTAAGTACGATATTATTTTAAATTTTAATATTTATGAAGCTGATAGGGAAAAGTAATCAGTTCATAGAATAAGTAATTAATTAATGATATTGTTTGAATAATAATCAATGATTAATGTCAGTTGTTCGTTTTTTACATAAAATTTGATTTTGGTTTAAATTGATGAATTGATGGAAAGCATGTTTGAAAGATACTTAACAAAAAGTTTGGAATGTTTTTTTAAAAATTAGTTTTGAAATGAATTGGAATTATTGAATTTCCGTGTCATACTTTTCAGTTGAAAATTTAAACCATCGAGTTTATGACCAAGGTCGATTTTGAGTTATCGCAAAGAATTTATTTATATTGTTATTGCGTATGAAAGTGTTACCCCATTCTTTAGTATTTATTTGGTTTTATTTCATTTTTTTTTCTTTTTTTTTTTTTAATTATCGAGGCCAAGTTTAGACTACTGACAAATCGCAACGTTTAATCGTACACATTTGGTATTTTCGTATCTAATTAATTATACCGTTATAATACCTACCAGCCATAATATTATAATATAATATCCAGCGCCGCAGTCGCAGCGCAGAGCTAAGTAAGAACAGAAACGCGCCGCAACGGTTTATACTACACGAGTTGGCCAACTCTTATTTGACTTGTGTAATTTTACTGAAAACAGGTCGACACCTCTGTAGCCTAAACTAATGGACCAGTTAATTTGTATTTTACACGGGTGTATGCGTATACTATGCAGACGTCACTATTTAAGTTCAAATCAATCGAAGAACTACAGTCTGAGAAATGTGCAAACGTATTAACACGAAAATTACTCGAAATGCTTTTTTTTCGTCATTTTAATTTCTTTGTCATCCGTTTACTGCACTGGTTACTGCCTCCGGTAACCGACCTGTGAGTTGTTCGTATTGGAACTTTGTGTGTGTGTGTGTGTGTGTGTGTGTGTGTGTGTGTGTGTGTGTGTGTGTGTGTGTGTGTGTGTGTGTGTGTGTGTGTGTGTGTGTGTGTGTGTGTGTGTGTGATTTTATCGTCATTTCAAAGAAACGTGGTGTAACGTCACATAATCGAAATTATTTTTTGATATTTTCGCTAGTACATGGTAGTGGTTGGCCGCTGGTATTTGTACTGCAAATACTACAGCAGAAAACTGGTGCAAATCGAACGCGAGACGATCGGAACAAATGTAAAAAAATTCTTTATTCATCGTTGTCCAAAAATTATTATCGTAAGAACTAAGAAGAATTTTTAATGGGTTTGATACGAAAATCGTAATAATAATAGTAATCCTAAAGTGTATTGCTAAACCGCGCAAATGAGAGTGAGTTAAGGACGAATTTGAATTGGGTCCGGAGAATTTTATAATAACAAAGCAATTTCTCATTACAATGGCTTATGGAATAAGATATTACGACCCATAAAAGTCAAGAAATGTCACTAGAAAAGTGCGTTGTAGGTGTATTAAATTTAGTATTCACTTATGGGACGTGACCTAAACATATGTGACATCATCTAAAGTTACTTTTATAAGTGGTCTGCGTGTAATAAATTTCAATCCCTGCAATATCAAAGTTTAAATTCTGTTATCAAATTGTATGACCTCGTTATCAATGTATATCAATTCAGGCACTAAATTTCGATAAAAAAAAAAAACGTATAAAATGCTCTCATCAATTTACCACCATGATATCATTTACATTATAGTTTTACGGCAACATTCACAAATTCATATTAATATACCAAATATAAATAAGTACAAAACTTTCTAAAATTTAAAATTCAGTTTTAATAATAAAATATAAATAAATAAAACGAATCTTTTCTCCCAAATTTTTCACTCAGTCAAAATTGAAATATAAATTCACTATTTTCAAAGTTTTAATAAAAAATGAATTGATATATGAACAAAAACACTGCGTGTAAATACATCGCTAAGAAAAAAAAAACCGTTACTTAGGTTAGAAAAAAATTGATACCAAAAAGGGCTGAGTAATTTTATTAATTCATCGGTATTAATAGAAGTATTTATAATTGTGTCTAATAAGACGTGTTCATTTAGTACAAAATATAATTTAACTTAGCTAGGTAGTTATTCTAATAAACATAATGTGAAAGAAATAATTCTATGATAATATGTAATGAATATTAAATACTGATGAATTTAAGAAATTTCTTAGCGCTCCTTTTTGATATCACAATTTTTCTTACCTGAGTAACAGTTTTTTTTTCACCTAGCGATGTTTTTACACGGAGTGTTGTTGTCGAGATCTAATTATGTTTAAGTGAACACGGACGTCAAAAAATCGCCTCGAATCATAAATAGAAAAAACAAGGAAGTCGAATGTATCATGTGTTGCGTAAAGCAATGCCTTGTGTTGCATCGAACATTTTTATTTATTAATATTCCAATCGTTCTTCTTAAAATAAAAATATGGTGGTATGAGTTTTACGTAAAAATTAGATTGTTTTTTTTTTAATTTTATCATCTGAAAATCACTGTCATGCGACGCACATAAAACCGATATTTTAAAGTCATAGGAGACGAGAGTAAACTCAGTTTCTCTTCCTCATTATGACGTTTAAAAAGCGTAGTTACACATTTATTTTTTTTTTTTTACTTAACATCTTGTAAAATTATAGGATTCTCAAGCAAAAAAAAAAAAAAAAAAGCTGATCATTCGCTTATAAAATTAAGTTTCTGTCGTTATTACACCCTCGATAAACGGAACAGTATATTATTATCTCTTCAGCGATCGAGCGACACAACTTTGTTTGTTTGACCGTTTAGATAACTCATCGATTGAAACGTATTTGACCGAGATGTGTTATTTGACTGTTTCTTCGACACGATCTATAATTATTGTACATTGTCAATGTGAAAAAATACGAATTCGTCAAATTATCGCCGGATTTTCAGAACGCAACACAACTAAATAAACAACTTACTCTCTATGAAGGAAAACCACTTTTCAAATAAAACGGTTTCGATCGGTTTTCAACTCGGCAGACGTTACCGTGTGCATTTTCACGACCTCGAACTTAACTTTTGACTACACCACTACACAATAACTATGACGCGATACACGACGGACTGGAACTCATTCTGTTTGGTTGCCAAACGGGAATATTGAACATAAAAGAATGTCGAACACAAGTTGTGTAATATGTAGTTATAAAGGACACGTTATCAACTATTATCATTGTCATTGTTATAATTGAAGGGGTCAGTGGATAAAGACGTTAACTAACATTTAAAAAAAAAACTTTTTATTCCACGGAATCAGTGTTGTTATATTATTAAGTATGTGATTGAAACAATTTTTGAACGATTTTATATCATATTACATTAGGTATATCAATAAGTTAGTTTGTTAATTGGATACTTTAAAAGTTACTATTAAATACTTTTCATCCACTGATCCCTTCGATTATTGTTTATTATCATTCTTTGCTGGGTATTTCAAAGAACTCTGTGTTAGGAACCGTATTTTAGACTTATTTACTTACGCGCGCAGACCAATTGTTTTGAGAGTTTGAGGCTATTTATCGACGATTAAATACATATTAATATTCATATAAAATGTACGTATTACGTATAAGAATAAGTAAAAACGTTTCCAACGATAATCAACTTATCTGCGACTCGGTTTTCGATTATTGTTTTTGATATCTCGTCGACAAGACATATTCAAAGACGGCATCACTATTGGATCACTTAAACTTTTGTAAATCGAATGGAACATCGATAATAATAATATTATTCGTTTCTAACGTCCTATGAATTTTCTAACGAACTCATGAGTATGTATTCAGTACACTCTTTTCTGACGGCGATATAAATTTAAAAATGACCACTTTGAAGGCGTTTCCGTTATCGGTATGTGCGTCGAGATTTCACTCTATTATACTCATTGATTATTGAATACACGGTTTTCAATTCAAACATTACAATGTAACACGTGAATCGGTTTCGAATGTTAATATTTCCGACGAATCAAAATAAACAGCGTACAATATGTGTATATCGTAATTATATATATCGACGATAATGTCGCGCTACGTATACACGATAATGTTATTAATATTTCAATAGAGTATCGGACGTTCTCCGCGGGTCGGTTTAAAGTTACGTTATTACTTTTACTGTGTTGTTATTATGATTATTTAATTATTTCACTAAACATAACATGTATGTGTCATTTTTTCCGAAAATCTATTGACACGTAGAAAACCGCGTCGAATCGACGTAATGAAAAACGTCTGATTTAATAACTGCGTATACTTGCCGAGTTCTGTTAAATTATAATAACAATACAATGTTATTTATTTTTAACGAAAATCCGTCGAAACGAGAATAATTTCCTATTTTATTGACTTTTGTATCGATTGTTGAATTTTAATGTCGATCTGTGATAAAAAAAAAATAATAATAATAAAATAAACGTGCAGTCGAACAGTGCATTTCAAATAATTAAAATAACACCAGTACACAGAATGCGTCTTACAAACGTCACCACTGGGTGCCTTCGTAATTTTCAGATATTCTGTCTCGTAATAATATGATGTGTCCTCGCTGTGTTTTCATTTATGACGTTGAATATAAATAATCACGCTATACGAGCGCCAATATGGATCGTGAGTAAAATATTGATTTTCAATAAATAATAATAACAGTAATGTAGAAATCAATAATGGTGCAATCTTGAAATTTTCTCCAAATGTCAACAGATTTTTTCTACAGACTTGACAGACTTCACAACATAACTTAACCTCTTTTGGACTGAAATATATATAGAAATTTAAAAAATGTCTAGTTTTTTAATGCTTTTACAGATTTAATAATTGTCGAGTTAAAATATTAAAACGTGACATGACTTTATTGATATACCTACTTTGCTAACGATGCTATCGAAAATTTCAAAAATCAAAAATTCTTTATAAAAGTTATAAAATGTATTACACCGGAGCATTGTTGAGAACGATTAAACTTAAAATCGTGTGTACACGTTCATTCCGTATGGCCAGTAAACAAATAGGGAATAAATGTAACACGCGATTGATATATCTGTTATAATAACATATGGTCGCTGGTCGTCTGTTACATTGTTGCCTTGTGTATCACATATTTTCTAATATAGGTCAGATAAGTCATCGTAGAAAACACGAGCTAGGTACATAAAGTGTTTGAGACATGATTTATCGTTTTCTTCAAAGTACACCCACCACCGACGCGTTGTGTGCAAGGAGTGGAGTAGCATGCCCGTGGGGCGAATTAGGTCCGGATTTTTCGAATTGAAGTTTACCTACGACGTTGTAAACTTTCGATAAAAAGAGAGAAATTTAAGATCGATTTTCTACAGAAGGCCACGGTTAAAAACACGCGTTTTATATAAAAAAAAAATCGACGACGTCCAGTGGCTTCCGAACGACCAATGAACCTGGCCATAAAATAATTATAATTTACAATAATTGCCAGTTATAAATAATTATCGTTTTATTTGAACAAATCGTCTCAGAAGATTCGGTCGGTTGGCCGATTTGTTTTTCAATCATCACAGTTACGACCGTCGTTGAAAATGAGTTGTATGGATTGTCTGTCCTAAAACACAATCGTATTTATTCGGATTTATTGTTTATCGACTCGTGGGGACGGGGTAATATGATACATATATACGATAAAAATGTGATAACATAATAAAATATCAATTACGTTGTCGGGCTGTTGTGCCGATAAAACCGTCCGCGTTATCTTGTTCTTGGACTTATGGTTGAATTGAGTACGAAAACGAATTCGAACGTTTTCTATGAAAAATGCAGTGTTCGTTATTAGTAGTTTAAGAGAAAATGTGTTTTTTGTGAGTATTTTTTCATTGCGTTTGGTTTTGTACCAAATAAGTAGTGCTGCATGTGACTTTAGTGCACTATAAAACCTTCGAAAAGACTTGAATTGACTTCGCTCTTGAATTGACAAAAAATGCACTTGAAGAATTGTTTTTAAATGCACTGAACGTCAAATTTCTTTTGAAAATTGTCATTTTATGGGTGAAAAAATTTATGTTTTAATGTACGTGTTTATATTAATTTTACTCGCGTAAACATTAGTTTATTTCAGGTAAGCATGTTTGAAAAAAAATAATACTAAAATGTAGATTGAATTTGAGTCGGATTTATTTTGATTCTGTTATTATACTCATCTGACATTTTGTATTCACATTTTAAACATTTAATAATATGCTTAAAGTATAAAATAAATAAATATATATATATATATTTGCTTGTGGGTACCTTATTCGTCTTGACTATTGCATTGGACACCAAGTGCTCGTTTAATGTTCAATATCAAATCATTTCAAATCAGACGCTGCATTAAAAAAACACTTTTATAGCTTATATTAAATATTTCAAAATAACGATATTATTTTTAATTTTACAAAATTCAGGTAAATACGACGAGTATACAGCCTGCGTAACACGAAAAATATGGGTGCTCAGATGTTAAGTGTATGTAACTAATGAAAAATACTATAAAATGAACTAAAAAAGAAAATTTTGCCTAAAAGAGATAAAAAAAAAAAAGAAATGAAAAATGAAAAACATCGAAAATTGCAAAGTGAAAGCTTCAAACTTTAATTCGTTGTTATATGACTCGAAATCATGACTAAAAAAGCTACAATTTATAATAACAAAAAAAAAACGCTTTCCTACCTATTCACAGCCCTACTAATAAGTCTGCGTGAAAAACGTTTAGTGATTTTTAAATATACCGGTATAACACATAAATACATTCTTGAATTGAATAATACTCCTGCGGTATAAAAGCGTATGGGTCGAAAAATAATTTAATTCCAAGGTCTATTAAACATAAAAAGTGGTTGGAAGTTGGAACAACGAATGTTTGTAATCGAACAAATCCCATTACTGCATGTCAGTTAAAAGTGATAAGACTGACCCGGAGTCAGTTAAAATATGACGTATTGAAACGTTTTTTAATTCTTTTTGTTTTTTCATTACGATCTTTGAAACAGCTGAATAATGTCCATTAAAATTAATAATTTATTCATTAAAATATCGTATAAATTACGCACGGCAACGAAATTCCACGTACGCACGTACCATAAATATAGATATTTTTGATCGTATGTTTTAGAAATACCTACTTTTATGCAAATCAGTTTATCGACAAGCGTGAAAGTAACAGCCGAGTAAGTTCGTGTGATATTTCATATCTGAATTGTTTTCTGAAGGGACTAACGCTCCGCCTTGATTCCGCTTGGCGCCGTACCTGGTATAATTGTTGCATACATAGAATCGATAGATTTCCACATTGATATAAGTGTACCTAGGTATTAGGTATCCAATAGTTTTATTTTCAATCTTGGTGCTAATTTCGTTAAAAGTTTACATATATGTTTGGTCAATTTTATAGTATATTTGTGCAAATTTCCTCACCACCTTAGCTCAGTAAATAACAAGGAGTATTAAATTATTATTATGACGTATTGCTTGTTATTTTTGAGCATGAGGTATTGCAGATGGCGCGTTTTTTTTTGGGAAAGTGGTGTCCCCAATGAGCAAAAATTACTCATCAGGCCTAATCCACTTTTCTGAAAATTAAAAATTTGATTATTATGAAACATAGTAGACCAATAGTTTAAGATATCATATGGTTTTTAAGTAGAATTTGTCATTAATTTATAAGAAGGTAAGGAGTAGCACGGGTTCTAGAACATAAGTGTTCTGCCACTCTGAAGCCTTAAAGTGAACATTTATTTTAAAGACTTAAACTATTGGTCTACTATAAAGGGGGTAGCGGGTTAAGGGGGGTCTAGCGGCCCCCACCGAATCTGGTAAAATCGTTTGAAAAATCTTGAAGAGGGTCGAAAAACAAGCAGTATAAGCTTTTTACCGTCATTATAACCCCAAATGAAAACACAGTAATGGCGAAAACTATGATTTTTTGTGATTTTTATTTTTTCAACCAGTTTAATTTATTTTTAAATGGTTTAAACGCAATTAAAAATTTGTTTTGGATGTGTGGAAGTCCCCTGAATTTTTTCAGATTTTTTTGGTCAAGTAAAAACATGTGAATTTTAGGTTTAAATGCGTTTTAATGCGAAAAAATCGTGAAAAACGTCATTTTCAAGATTTAACCCTCTTATTTTTAGGGTTGTTTTCATTTTCCCAAAGGATGCTGTATAGTATAGATAGCGGCAATTGTCCTCTTTCAAATGCAGGCAATTGGACTCAATTTGGTCAATTCTGGTGAGGGGGCGATTTTTTGAAAAAAACTCGAATTTTCAACTTTCGGTAAATTACGGCGCGTACTTGGTATAATGCGTCTTTGCTATAAAAAATACATCTCTATAGGGGTTTTTGAGGTCACAGATCACGAATTTGATGACAAAAAAAATTTTTGACAACAAATTCACCCATAAATATTTATTAACACAGGTTTGATAATGTAAAAAATATCATTGAATCACAGCATTTAAACAATTTTAATATCGTGTTCAACTAATATAATCAATGAAACTAAATTTTCTGGTATAAATCATATTTTATTCAAGTTTACGTAATTAATGTTAATATTATTAATACTATTAATATTATTAATTAACTCTTTCTGGAATAAAAACTAAAAAGCAGTTGATTGAGAGAAATTAAAAAAATCTTTCATTAATATTTTTACATTATCAAACCTGTGTTGATAAATATTTATGGGTGAATTTGCTGTCAAAAAATTTTTTTGACATCAAATTCGTGATCAGTGACCTCAAAACCCCTATAGAGATGTATTTTTTATAGCAAAGACGCATTATACCAAGTACGCGCCATAATTTATCGAAAGTTGAAAATTCGAGTTTTTTTCAAAAAATCGCCCCCCTCACCAGAATTGACCAAATTTAGTACAATTGCCTGCCTTCGAAAGAGGACGATTGCCGCTATCTATACTATACAGCACCCCTCGGGAAAATGAAAACAACCCTAAAAATAAGAGGGTTAAATCTTGAAAATGACTCGTTTTTCACGATTTTTTCGCATTTAAACCTAAAATTCACATGTTTTTACTTGACCAAAAAATCTGAAAAAATTCAGGGGACTTCCACACATCCAAAACAAATTTTTAATTGCGTTTAAACCATTTAAAAATAAATTAAACTGGTTGAAAAAAATAAAAATCACAAAAAATCATATTTTTCGCCATTACTGTGTTTTCATTTGGGGTTATGATGACGGTAAAAAGCTTATACTGCTTGTTTTTCGACCCTCTTCAAGATTTTTTAAACGGTTTTACCAGATTCGGTCGGGGCCGCCAGACCCCCTTAACCCGCTACCCCCTTTAATAATTTAGATAAATAATTATAATAATTTATAAATATAACATTAATATTAAAAAAAATAAAATATTTTTACTTGGATTAAAACTGAAATGAGCATTAAATTTAAAGTCTACTCTAAAATAATTATCATTTATCAATAAAAAATATATGTATTACATAGGCGTATGCACACTATAATGGCAGGGGGGGGCAAATATTTTGGTTACTTGTCCACTCAGGTCAATATCTAAGGAAATGTGTTATTGGTGAGCAAGGAGGAATTTTATAAAACAAAGAAGATTATGATTGAATCGACTAAAAATATATACTTCCGAAATTTTTAAATGTAGAAACGAAAGTCTCATCTCACAATTTTTCCCTACCAGAACTTTGTATAGAATCTTTGTACAGGTTTAGTTTATTATTAAATTAAGTTATTAAGTACTTTATTAAAATTTATAGACATTTGAAATGGCAAAATTGTTTTTAATAATGATAGTTTGATATTAGTTTCGAATTAAGAATAAAAGTTGGAATAGCACTATTATTTTAAATTATAATAAATGAAAAAAAAATTAATACTAACGACGAAGGTAATTTTTATTTTATATTTTACACGGGAACAAATTAAAGTTTTGCGAATTTTTAAATAATGACCGATTAATCTGTTTAATATTGTTATAAATACTTATACACTATATTTGGGAAAAATTAAACCTTCATGGAGGGGCAACTGCCTCCATGTCCTACGCACGCCTACGATTATGATTTATAATATTGTAAAATTTTAATACATTTTATTAACTTAGGTGAATTTTTGGAATTTTTATTAATAACTAAAGAAAGTATCGAAGTGAAAAAAATATTGAATAACTTTTGATAACTTAGAAAATAAAATTTAACGAACTTTTATTTTATTATTTCAATTGTCTATCAGTACGAAAAAAAACGAATTACCTACCTAAAAAAGTGTACTACTAAATTCTCTAAAAAAAAAAAAAAATTAAAAAAAAATTTTATCAGTGGTTAAAAGTATTTGCTGTACCGGGGCAGAGCGTTAAGCACGAGAGCCTGCGATCGCATTGTGCGAGTTTTGTGTCGGTAGAGATAAAAAACCTAGTCTCCCCCCAACCCCCGGTACGCGGTAATTTTTGGCGAATTTCGCGCTAGTATAAAAGCTGATATAATATAATATAATTTCGCGCTAATCTAAATATACTTTACGGTTGAACGCGTCCTACAACTTGCGTCCTATCCTCTCTTTCTTATCCTTCTCGCGACGTCTTAATTTACCGTCCGCCACCGTACGGCCGCGGGATGCGGCTGTGACCGGCCGCCCGGCAATCGCGACTTGGTCCCGGCACCGGCGCCGCCGCCGACGCCGAAAACCCGCCGCCCGCTCCGTGGACTATGTGGAACGTGCCGGTCACGGAGAAAGTAAAGTGTTGAAGGCCGCTGCCTGTCTTCCGCTGTTGGCGTGGTGCCGGCCCTGGTGTCGGCCCTGGTGCAGGCCCTGGTGCCGGCCCTGGTGCCGCCGGTGCCCAATTGAACTGGCCTCGACATGCGCTTTGTGCCGCTGGTGCCGGCCCTGGTGCCGCCGGTGCCGCAAAGTTGAAATCCCCGCGACACGAGCCCCGTGCCGCCGCCGCCGCCGCCGCCGCGCCGACAGAATCTTGGCGCAGTGACCTCTGCGCGTCGTCAAAAGTGCTGCGCCGGATCGGCGTCGACGCTGCCGCGGGGGCGGATGGCCGTGCCGAGCTCTGGTGCGCCCGCGGCTGCGCGGCGACCGCCGGACGGTGGCTCGTCGTCCTCCGTCCCGTCGGCGCCGCCGGTTCTTGTCGTCCGCGGGCGGCTCCGGGCCACGACCCGCGGCGGGGCTGTTGTTGCTGTTGCTGCTGCGGTTCCTGGATCCGCTGTTCCGCCGGCGGTCTCCCGGCACGCTGTTCTTCTTCATAACGCCTTAGCGACTGGCTTAGCGATACCAGTCCCCGGTTGGCTTCTGGTCCCCAGATCGGCCCGGGGCACGGGGCGGCGGCCTGTTGCTGCTGCTGTTGCTGTTGCTGTTGCTGTTGCGGCTGCTGCTGCTGCTGTTGCTGCTGCTGCTGCTGCGATTCCCGGGCCCGCCGTTCTTCTTCGTGACGCCTCAGCGACTGGCCTAGCGTCACCAGTCCCCGGTTGGCTTCTGGCCCCCAGATCGGTCCGGGGCACGGGGCGGCTGCCTGTTGCTGCTGCTGTGGCGGCGGCGAGTTCTCGCGCTCGCCGTTGTCGCTACCGGCACCCACACGGCTCGTACTGCGACGGGGGAAAAAATTTAACGTTCAATAGTTTTTGGTGATTTTAGACCGGAGACGATCGATTTCAAAAAAGATCGGGAAATGTTTTCGGACGGAACCCCGGGTATGTAGTAGTTGTATATTTTTTTTTTTTTTTTTGAAAGTTCCAAACATTTTAAATATACGTGTATATACACGTGTTGAATATGCCCTAGTTATGTTTATCTCACGTCGTTCGCGTTTTAAAACAGTGACTTTGAGAAACGATTTCCAATAACTTTACGACACCATTCGATCATTATAACAAAAAACACTAACCATTTTCTAAAGTTATTTTCCGTCTTGTTGGTGGCGTACATGACGGTTTCTTTTTGCGTTTTCTTCCTCTGGTCGCGAACGCTGTTTTTGGATAGGACGAAGTTGATGGAGTTCGATTTACCGTTGAATGACTGCATTTTTTCAAAGGATAATAATAAGAATTACTTGTATTTAAAAAAAAATTGAATTAAGTATTCAAGTGTTCAGTGCAGTTTTTTCGTGTGCTGTTAAAATAAATTTTTACTGATTCGTTAACTAATGAATAAGTACTATCGTGTAACTGTTTTCTATTGTATCGCTGAATATTATCGGTATCGATAGTTACGCGTTAACTACAAAACATAATTGCTATAAATAAATAGCGAAATATTGTTATGGGCTAATATTAAAATAATAATACAAAAAAATCGGAAATTAAGGGTGGCGAAGGTTCGTTTTTGTTTTTCGCGTTGACTGTCGGCTGTTTTACTCGTAGTTTTAAAATATTATAGTATATGAAATACAACTATAAGTATATTATATATTATATAACCAATCAACTTGATTGACTAAATCATTATTTTGAAACTTTCTTAAAATATTATATGTTACCTACCACAGTTTATATTCTTTTCTGTGATATCACATACAGTTTTTATTGTCAAGTTATCAATAACTTATAAAACGTATTGATTTCGTATTTTAAGATCACTAGGTAGTAGATACAACTTAAATTAATTCTAATAAGTCCAAGTTCTGTGGTTGTATACATATTTTTAACAATTAAATTACAAACGCGTGATTTCAATCTACAACTGCGATATATTTTTGGTTAAATAACCAACAACAATGTAGTTTTCAACATTGCTTCTTCGACCTTCAGTAAGTACATACGTATCTATTTCAACGACTAAGATTATAATTCACGTAAATTAAATAATTATCATAGTAAAAAAGTTACATACCTTGTGATTACACAGACAAAATCAAACAAGTCGACTATGCAATCATTTGATTAAAACTGCAGTGTGCAATAATCGTGTGTTGTAGGTACTAACTATATTAGCACGTAATAATGTACAATATCGTACTCTCGGCCAGAGCTTTTACTCGATCATGTTCATTGCGCAAACTTCACCCGAAAAATTTAAACAAACTGTTAAATTATATTATTTAAGAAATTTACGAAAACCGATGAACTTATGCATACCTTCAGTAATTCTCTACTTCATAAATACTGCACACATAAATCATTTTTCAAACTGAATTAATTGATTTTTTTATTCGTCTACCGAAATAAAAATGTAAAAAATAGCCCTGTAAAAAACTAAATAAATACTTTCAACATATTAATCTCAAATCGCGTCAATTCAATATTTTAAAGCAGGCACCTCCAAAACTCATTCAATCATTTTAGAAATTTTCAAATTCTAATTTCCGAGTGATACAAACTACGAAAAATAGGTGTATTAGTTTTAAATTGTTTTTTTTATTTATGTGGTCACAATAATGGGTTGTAGTTTGTAGAACCGTAGAAAACATCCGTACATTACATTCAACATATTTATAAATGAGAAATCTCTCTTTGTAATTTAAAAAAGTTATTTTTTAAAGGTCTTAAATGTTTTTCCAATATTCGATGAAAACTCCCGGATAATTCAATAAAAACGGTAAAATGTTTCGTATGTTAGATTAGTGCAACAAACACTTTTGCTTATTTTTCCATAAGTCATTACTCCAAAATGACCTAAAGTATTGATGCTAAAAGCTTAAAATTACCATTAAATATCAAAAATATATCTGTATAAATTTAACTTAAGTTTAAAAATGTTTTTTTTTTTAGAACTATTAAGCCAAATAAATGAAATATAAAAAATTGAAATTATCATATTCTTTGAAAACATTTTCAGCTACTTAATACAGTTTTAAACCCTTGATAAGAAGAATTAAGTCCAGACTACTTTATAGTACCTTATACCTCACCTGTATTTAGGCATTTAGTATTCTGTATTTTAGCATTATAAAAGATACTCAAAATATTCGATCAGGTATACTTACCTAATATTATTGATTGTTATACACTTATGTGTACAAATTTAACGAAAAAGATAATTTCACGTAAAATAGCAACTTTTTTCATCAAAACTTGATAAAGTTTTGAAATTGAAATCCGGTAAAAACTTTCTTTGCGTACCAAGACTAATTCACATTTATATACTAATCGTGACATCTATATTTTTATGTTTCATATTGTTTTAAACACGTTATTCATTAAAATATCGTATAAATTACGCACGGTAACGAAATTCCACGTACGCACATAAATATAGATATTTTTGGTCGTACTCTATGTTTTAGAAATACCTACTTTTATGCAAATCAGTTTATGGACAAGCGTGAAAGTAACAGTCGAGTAAGTTCGTGTGATATTTCATATCGCTTTACCGTTGAAACGAGAGATGTCCGTTTTTTAAGACATTATTTGGAACGACTTGTAACTCGTACGCAATATCGTCCAAATCGCCTACGTTGTACCCCTTGACAACATTCACAACGTTATGACGACGTTTTCACCGGTTTTAATTTTTTTTTAATTTTAAGTTTCACGAATATTGGGATAGTGGTTGTAATATTCGTGAAAAATTAATCTAGTATTGTCTGTCGTATTCGTTGTGTTTAAGCAGCATAATATAAATTCACGATCCCTATTACACGTCAATATTCCTATTAATTATTACTTTAATTTCTAATTGATTCAAATTGACAATTTTTCAAATTAAAATAAGAATATTTAATCAGAGATTATTCATAGGTGGTGTTTTAATATAACTGTTGAGAAAAAAAATCAACAGAAAAACTAAAATCATATGAATTTATTAAATGTACATAGATTAATAAACTTAACAAAAACCATACATACCATTAGATATTTAAAATAGTTTTAAGATTGACAATTATTGACTAACAATAATTAATACTACACATTTTATTTTTGATTCAATTTAGATTCATTTAAGATTCATCAGTAATTACATTAAATTATATATTAATTAAATCACTTTTTTTGTTTTTTTTTTTTTTCTAAGAATCTGTTATCATGTCAAACATTAAACAATTTTAATCCAGAGGCCATTAATGGCCATTAAATGGTCCGTCGTAATGGATTATCGAGTGTTTATAATAACGCAGTGTTGTGACTTACCTTTTATGTTTATAAACCAGCACTATAAAATATGTTGCGAGTGTTAAACCATCAAACGCAACGATGTGAAACGCCAAGAATTCCGTTTTGTGCACAGCGCGTACAAAATTTAATCATCTAGATCAGGGGTTTTCAACCTGTGCGTCGCGGCTCCCAGGGGCGTCGCCGGTTATTATCAAGGGAGCCGCGTTCGCAATAGAAACTAAAAATAAAATTTCGGCGCACCAATACATATTACATGTTGCATGTGTGAGATAACCGTCGATAACCGTGTTTGCGATATCGAGTAATAGCATATTTCGATTACTATTTACAATTAGGTAGGTACTTAATGATTTGCCTCTAATATAATCTATCAGTTGTAAAACGCACACCGCTGTCGCCTGTCTGTTTTGTATTCAGTATGTTATATGCGCTACGGCTACGTATATCGACCGATATTTATTACGATCTTTTTTTGTTCTGTGTTATTTGTTGTGTATTTTTTCTGTAATAATAGTAGTTATAACTATGGATAAGTTTTTGAATTCTAGTAGAAAACGTGATAATCCAGAAGTAATTTCAAATATTGAAAAGAAACAAAAAATCAGAAAATATGATGATAGTTATTTGAATTTCGGATTTACTAGCACTGTTGTTGCAAACGTAGAACATCCCCAGTGTGTTGTTTGTTTGAAAGTAATGGCTGTAGAAAGTATGCTTCCAAATAAAATGAAACGCCATTTGGAGACAGTTCATGGAAATTTGGTGAACAAACCACGTGATTATTTCGTATCAAAATTAAAAGCTATGGCTCAACAAAAACATATTTTTACAAAACAAGCTACAATTCCTTCTAAAGCACTACTTTCTTCCTATAAAGTAGCTTGGCGAATAGCAAAGAGTAAAAAACCTCATACTATCGCAGAAAATCTAATTTTACCAGCCGCTATGGATATAGTGTCTATTATGATTGGGGATGCTGCTGCTAAACAACTTCAAAATGTGCCATTATCAGATAATACTATAAGTCGTAGAATACAAGATATGGCTGAAGACATCAATGATCAATTAATTGAAAAACTAATAGGAAATGACTTCGCCATTCAACTGGATGAAGCAACTGACAGCCATAATGATGCCCATCTTATTTGTTATGTAAGGTTCGTAGTAAATGACGTGTTTCATGAAGATTTACTTTTTTGTAAAACTATTGTTGGTGAAACAAAAGCAGCAGATCTATTTAATATATTAGATTCTTTCGTAATTGAAAACAACATTGTTTGGGACAGATGTTTTGGTGTTTGCACCGATGGAGTTCGCTCTATGGCAGGTTGTTATAATGGTTTACAAGCACTCGTTAAAAAAAAAGCCCCTAACGCTGTATGGACGCACTGTATTATTCACAGAGAAGCTCTCGCTTCAAAAATTATTAGTCCAAGTCTTAATGAAGTCTTGCTGTCTGTTATTGAAATAGTTAATTTCATCAAAACTCGACCTATAAAGTCCCGGTGTTTTAAAAAAATGTGTGAAGACATGGGAGCTGAGCATACCTCACTTTTGTATTATTGCAACTCCCGTTGGCTTTCACGAGGAAACGTGTTGAAAAGAGTATTTGAACTTCGAAAAGAACTACATTGTTTTCTTCTTGAACAAAAAAAATATTTTGAAAAATTTGAAAATGAAGTCTTTTTAATAAAATTATCATACTTATGTGATATTTTTGAAAAACTCAATGTATTAAATGTATCTTTACAAGGTAATGAGACCCACATTTTGCAGTTAACTGAAAAAGTTACTTCTTTTAAAAGAAAATTAGTCTTGTGGAAGAATAAAATGGATGAAGGTGCTTTAAATGACTGTTTTCCCACATTGTATATGTTCCTTCATGAAAATAATTTAAACTTGATAGAATCTATCAAATTAGTATTCATGGAACACTTATCACAACTTATTGTTCACTTCCAAAATTATTTTCCCGAGGACGATCAACAACGAAATTGGATTAAAGATCCTTTTACTACTGATCTACCGTCAGAATTAACAATTACTGAACAAGAACAACTTATAGACTTGTACTCAGATTCAGTATCAAAATCCAAATTTGTATCATTATCTTTACCAGAATTTTGAATAGCTATGAAGAAGCAATATCCGATCGTAGCCAATAAGGCTATCAGGACTTTAATTCCATTTGCTTCTTCATACTTATGTGAAACGGGTTTTTCGGCCTTAGCAGTTATCAAAAGTAAATACAGAGGAAAACTAAATACCGAAAAGGAAATGAGAATCGCACTATCAAAATTTACCCCACGATTTGATGATTTAATGCAACAAAAACAAGCACAGCCGTCCCATTAAAAATTAAAATTATTATTAATGTATTAATTTTTTAATTGTATGTAAAAAAATGTTTCCTATTATTAATACCTAATTACATGTTTATCATTAAATAAAGTTAGATTAAAATTATTATAAGTAATGTAAATTTGTTTATTTTAAATGTTCGTATGGGAGCCGTATATTTTATTTCAAAATCAAAAGGAGCCGTGGACCCAAAAAGGTTGACAACCACTGATCTAGATATTATAGTCATATTGTACGCGTACATAAGGAATATCCATCACCTAATCTAATTGATATTTAATTACGATAAGTTTTTACTCTAAAATTTTTAAATATTTATCAACACAATCATACCGGAACTCGACGAACACTTGATTGATAACAGCTACAACTAAATTCTCAAGTATTATCACTCGAATAAAATCGATAATAATTATCGTAAACGTGAACTTAAATCATCCAATATATTTAATCATAACATTATGCGTAAATTTGTACGTGTGGCCTGTGAAACGGAGCCTGAGTAATTCGGACATAATTTTGTTTAAAAACAAATAAACTTTATACGAAAATAAATACGTTTACAGTAAAAAGAACACAAAAGTTTAGAGTATTATTAAATTATTTCTGTCTGCAGGAAAATATTTTTACTATATTAATATAAAAATATTTTTTATAATCTAAAATCAGAATTCGACTTACACGAATACAATATATGCGTATCATATCAGTTGAACTGATTTTGTAGACCCTCCGAGTATAGTTACGTACACCTATGTAATCAATTCGCACCCTTAAATGACCTTAAGACCAACCATAAGCGCACGTACATTAATTCTTTTTTCATATTTTCGATTTAAAATGTATACATTGTCTTCTCGTAACTCTCACTTTTCCAGAAATCCCGGCGGAAAAACGATCACTTCTAAAAAAACACCGTAGTCGATCTGTAATCTATAATGGCATGGCCAACTTTTCGAGTACGTTATTATAACTGCAATATACAATATATATATATATATATATATATATATATATATATATATATATATATATATATATATATATATATATATATATATATATATATACATTTATATGTATGATGAACGATTGATATTAACTTCTCGATTTGCACTAAATTTAATAACAGGTGTCGTCTTGGTAATTTGAAAGTCCGTTCACTCCGGTTACTATGCCTGGACGGAAGCAGTTCGATTATTATTTTAAATTTGAAAGTGACTATAAATCATCGCGTGCGCAAAAAGATTTCGAACGGGGTTTACGGTGCATACGGCTGTACCTACCGGACGGTAGAAATAGCTCCATAGGTAGCGAGGACCGGTGTTCCGTTAATATTGCGCTGTTTGTAATTTCATAGGGCGTTGCGCACATTCCTTGAACTGTTGCCAAAAATACGAAAACTACCTATCGAATAATATACATATACCACGGTATAGTTTATAGATATCGTTTGTGTCGAGAATCCAATCGGCTCGGCAGTGGTCTGAAATCCAGATTAGACGGTCCGACGTACATTTTTGAACTCCTTTTTGAAATTCACATCTAACGAAAATCGTCCACTAATAAAATATCTATGTCCGATACGTTTTGAAAATAATACCCCAGATGATACTGAGCCGTACGGATGTATATGTCTTAGACCAGTGATTTTCAAACTGTTTTTGACCACGGCACACTTCGTCCTTCACAAAATTTCCATGGCACACTATGACCTCTAATTTTAATACAGTGAAACCTCTGGATTCCGGACACTCTCGGTAGCCGGAATATTGTCCGTTATTTAGAGGTGTCCGCTGTTCAGAGGGAAAAACAAAGCAAGAGTATATGTTCCTATCCACATAAAAACGTCCGCTAATCGGAGGCGTCCGGTATTCAGAGGTGGGTCCCTTAAGGGAGTTTTCACTGTATTCTAAAAAATTACATTACCGATACATTTTGTTAGGGCGCACTTATCATGTAAGATAACTTAGTCGCTTTCTTACTGCAAATCTTCGATTTATCAGTATACGCTTAAATATTGCGGGTTCACGACAGTCGAACACGTCCATTTTCGTACATTAAACTTATTCAATTCGATCGGTCATTTATGCAAAAAAAAAAATTTTCAAAACACCGCGGCACACCAAGTGAATGCTCGCGGCACACCAGTGTGCCACGGCGACCAGTTTGAAAACCACTGCCTTAGACGATTGTCCCGACAAACGAAGAAAACGTATTTCGTTACTACGTCGGTCAAAATTCTTATTACATTTTCAAAGTGAGATTTCGTTTTTATGAATACTTTTATACGAATTAAAGATCATCAAATATTATTTAATAGATTCCGAAACTATACGTGAATAATTATTATTGATGTTACTTATTATAATATAATAATAATTTTCCTCGATGAAAACTTAAGATATAACCTCATAACGAATTCAAAGGCAATGCATTTCATTATATAGTACGTATAGTGTGTATAACATTTTAAAAGTAGGTTTTTTTAGTATACATTTTTTTCAGTATATATATATATAGAAGTCAGTTTCGCCGGTCATACGGAAACAAATATATGGAAAAACGAAATTCTTTGGTCGATTTTTCCATATATTGTATTATTCGTGTAAAGAATTATATTATCAGCTATTAAAAAATACAGATCCATCATTTCGAAAAATCAAAGACGTTTAAAAATTCAATATAGATTTTTTCGTTATACTAAAAGTGTGTAAATAACGATGTGATTTAAGTGCAAAAAAAATCGTTCGTTTAATGTATAAGGATTGACGATATTTTCGTTATGAAAACATAACAGCTGTGATGATAAAACTCATATTGGATATCAGATCAGACCCGTGTGCCGCTGTATATCGGTGCAGATCCAAAGAGATATTTTTACCGTCCCGTGAGCAAAAAAAAAAAAAAAAACGGAAAACTATTCCGACGACGATTTTAAAAATTAAAACTCGACCGCTCGCTCCGCGGACGAGTGATAAAAAAAGTACTTGACGCACCTACCTATACCGCGTGTTTACACAGCGATCGTGGCGTTCTTATTGTCTCGCGGTCGATGCGTCCGGGCCGTTAAAACCTACGACCCGACCGGTCGGTCGCGTATTATTGTTATACTGGTATCGATTTCCGTGCAGGTATACATGACGCGTGATAAAATGTGAAAGTTCGCCGCCGCAGCCGCCACCGCCGTTCACCGGGGATTCTTTTCGTTCGAAACGAGAAAAGCGATCTCGGTCGTAAAAAACGTATCGTAAAAACGCGGTTATCGTTCCGATCCGACACGGTTTACGGTGTAGGTTAACACATCGTCAGCGTCGTGATCGCGTCGTTTTGGCACGGCGATCGCCACTACGCGACGTCCCCGGGACCCGTCCACGTCAAAATAATCGACCGCGTCAAAATAATATCATTATCGGCTCGTACACTCGTACGAAATTTCTCGGCCGTCCGCGTCTTCGGCGCATCAAGTCCGAGAGCCGAGGCGAGTCGTCGTCGTGCCCCGAACAACGGGCCCCTCCCGCTCGAGTACGTCGTACGGGTAACCGATACTCCGTCGATCGGATTCGACCGTCGTCTCGCGTGTCCCGTTAAGTATAAAAATACACCGCGTGTACGCCCGCCCGCGCGTAAAACGCCGACGACGCCGACGTTGACGACGACGGCGGCGGCGACGTGTTGACCTACAAAATTTCGTCCGGTAATTATATCGGTGTATAAACGAGAGAGACAGAGAGAAAAAAAAATTACCAAACGAGTTTTTATCCGGATTCCTGTGCGCGCACACGGATTATTCTAATGCCTCCACCACGGAATCCTACTCCGCTCGTGGCGTGTAACGCGTTAATTACTATACGAACAACCGTTTTTTCATTTTTTTTTTCCTATTAATTATAATTCGTTGTGGATCGCGCGTCTCCCGAGGGCGTCGTAGAACGGACGTCGTTGATCTCAAAGTGCCCCCAGTCGACTGCTCAACGTGCCGTATCGTTGTTTAATTCTTTTCTGGTCGTTGCGCGTCGTTGTTAATAAACAAATTAAATCGTTCCAGCCGCGCGTTCCGTACGGCCCGGTAATAACGCACACGCGCGTGCAGGTCATCGCGCGACGGGCACACGAACGATCGAACGGAAAACGACGTCGTTTATTAGCGCCCGATCGATTGATTAATATAATTGATCAATAACGATAATATTGTATCATTGCAAAACCATGAGAGACTGCCCGATTACGAAAGCAAAACGAAAACGAATGAAAAACAAACGAAACCGTCAAACCAAACACGCGTCGTGATCCGTGAGATCTTTTGTCACGGACGTCACGTTATGTCATCCGAACCAAACCGTAATAATACAAATCAAAATAATACGGTGACCGTGTTGCGGCAGCGTGGCGAACGATTGACACGTCGGTGTTGGAGCGGTTTTCGATTTCGTGCGATCGATCATCGGTACATCGATAGTTATTTTTTTTGGTTTTGTTTTGTTTTGTTTTTTTTGTAACTAACCGTACACGACCGCTCGTAAATACGTTCGTCGGCATCGATCTTACGTCTATATTGTATGTACGTATTATGATATCACGATGTAGTGTTGGTGTTATTGGCGGTTAGATAAATGAAAACAAGTTGGTTTTTTTTTTTTTTGAAAACATCATAATATTATAGTAAGAACGTTTCAAACAATGTTGAAGTATCAATATAAATATTATATATAAATAATAAATAAGTAATGTACAAATAATATTAATGAGCGTTTATGCGTGGCTCGTGTTTCGATGGCTCTTTTGAACTTTGATTCTCGTCGGGTTTTTAGTGAACTGCACCACCGGGTCGTCGCGAGCAATGCGTGTGGTCTAGTTTACTCGTGGACTGCTACTGGGGAAAACATATAGAAAAAAAAAAAGAAAAATAAATAAACAAATAAACAATTAAACCAAAACGTGGATGGCCGGAATTTTCGGAGACCGTAGAGAAAAAAAAAAAAAGAAAAAAAAAACTAAACGATAAGAAGAGAGCGTGTTTCGCGCGCTGCCGACGGGACGTGAAAAATCGTCACACGGTGATGATCTCTGCGGTACTACGGGACACCCCGCCGGGTGGGCCGAACGAAAATCCGTCCGGTCTCGCGGACGTGCGTTCGCCGCCGACGGAGATGACGAAACGTCTCGAAAAAGTGACGATGAGAAAAAATAAATATAAATAAAAAATAAAGTCTTGCGACGGGGAAACGTCCCCCGTCGCACGGCCGTCCGTCGAACAGACGTCGTCGGTTCACCGCGTTTTCTCACGTCGACCTAACCGCGCAAGACTCAATGCCGATCGTGAATACTTACGTTTTTGCACGCGTTTATTGGGTGGTCTGCGGCGCTTGGGCGCTGTAGGCCATCTGTTGGGCGTCCGCGCTGCGTCCCCAGCCTCCGGTGGAAGCGCCACCGTATCCGCCGGACGAGAGGTCAGCGCCGCCGGCGCTGCCGTATGAGTCGTGTCCGTGGACGTCGTGTTGGTGGTGCGGCACCACCTCGTAGGTGACGGTCTTCTCGTGGTGCTTGCTGAGCACCTTCTGGAGGACGACGATCAGGGACAGGACGAGGGCGATCTTACCGAACAACAGGGCCTTTCCGGCGATCAGGGCGAGTTTTCCGAGGATGAACGGAAGGATGGCCATCAGTTTGAACTTCAACAGGGTGAACAGTTGCATCATCTGGTGCTTGGGGTGCTTCTTCTCTGCAAAATTAAAACGGCGCGTCGTTAGCGTCACGCGGTGTTACCGGCGGGAAGAGGGGACGGGAGGGCGAGCAAGACGAAACCCGAAACCGGCGGACCTGGCGCAGAAGTGTATCCCGGTTTTCATGGAAAACATCGGGATCGTCGTTACAACGGGTCTCTCTCGTTGCGAGTCCGGCGGGTTTTTCGGTTTTCCGCGCGGCACGACGAGAGACGACCACCGCCCCCCCCCCCCAGTCGACCA
This sequence comes from Therioaphis trifolii, assembly GCA_027580255.1. NCBI lineage: Eukaryota > Metazoa > Arthropoda > Insecta > Hemiptera > Aphididae > Therioaphis > Therioaphis trifolii. The sequence goes on along the minus strand of CM050410.1, from coordinate 33,852,478 downwards.
GACGTGTCGGTTTTTCCGGGCGTAATCGTGATCGACACGCGTGTTTTGTCGACGAGTGGCGGTACGAGCGGGAAGAAAAGTCGAAAGCAAAAAAAAAAATAATAATAATAAAAAACTGACGCGGAAAAAAAAATAGAAAAAAGAAAAACTCGAAACGATCCGACGTAATATTATATACGCATTATCATTGTGTCGTACACGCGATGCGATTGGAGACGGACACGACGACGGATGTGAGAAATGGCACACACGCATAAGTTTCGCGACGTGCAGGCGTACGTGTGTGTGTGTGTGTGTGTGTGTGTGTGTGTGTGTGTGTATTGTAACACGCGGCGGCGCACCGAAATGGACATCAATATCGTATTACGAGTTCACGGCCCGATGACCGCCGCCGCCGCCGCGGTCGGACACGATTTATACGCATTTATATTATCCGCGTGCCGGTGGACCACGCCGAGCAGTCGGGTATCGCGTTGCCCCCGAGGCACCTGCGCTTTCTAAAACCGGTTTCTCGTGCCGCACGATCTTTTCTAGTTCATTTCCCATAAGACTTTTCTACCGGACCGAGCGCGGGGTGTGCGTGTGTGTGTGTGTGTGTGCTTTTCGGGTTGATCTTTTTTCTCCTTATATTTAATTTAATACGTCACTCTCGTTTCTTGCTCGAAAGAGAACGATTCCGGGCGGCCGTAAAACGTTCTCGCGATGCGCAATACGAGACGCCCGAGAGATCTGACGATTGACGCGTGAACGAACGACTTACACACCGGTTCCGGGCGCTTTTTGCCCGTCGGGGACCGTAAGGCGCGAGAGTGATGTGTCGGGAAAACGGTTCGGGGAAAAAACGACCGAATAAACGATAGATCACGTTTTCCCACGGCGCCGGGTCCGGAAAAAGAACGTGGCTATGAAAACTTTGAACGGATTCCACGGGCCAGCGACATATCACGTCGTTCTCTGTGGCGAGACGACGACCGGGAACCGGTTGACGTCGTCGTTATTATTATTATTATTTTATGCAAACTCTATCGCGGTGCGTGCCACGAGAATAAACGATATACGCCGCAGAAGCAGTCACACACGCACACGCACATTTTATAATTTATGCAGGCGGGCGCCGATCGAAACTCGGGAATCGGGTCAGTAGGGACGACCGGTCGGGTGAGCTACGACCGATCCGGGTACGGGAATCGCCGAGACCGCTGAGCCTACAAATCGACTTCGTTACCGGTCTCGGCTACCGCCATTGTGTTATTATTGTTATTATTATTATTATGAGGCCGATATCGTCATTAAGAGGTATCTACGCGGACGGGCGCCCGGGGTCGACGGTCTAATGACTTTAACGCGCTCCCGGTAAGTACGCCACGGCGAATAGTTTCGTCGGCCGTGCGCACGCGTGTGTTTTCGATACGTGTAAATTATTATACACGTCCGTCGTGACGCGTGCGTGTGGTCGTGTGCGTGTCGGCGTGTAAACGCGGTGAACATTTTCGAATACATCTCGTTTGGGAGCGTGATGTTTTTTATTTATTTATTTTTTATTTTCTTATTACGAACAGATCTCCCCGAGCGTATTTACATCTGGCCGGGAAGTGTATCGGAATCCGGTCGGATCGAGTCGCAGTGGATGGATGTCTTATAAAAATATATTATATTCACGATTACAGTTATGGGCGCGTACTACTTTGGACGCGGCCAACGTTTTTTTTTGTTTTTTTTTACACGGGATAAACTGGTCGGCGCGGCGGCGGGCAGAGAATATTGTGCGTAATCGCATTCGTATCGTTTCGGACGCTGTTATTATTAACGCCGCCGCCGTTTGTTTGAATATCGTTACAAAAAGTACTCTCTGGTTAAAAGCGATAAAATTTTCTACCGGCCGTGTTCGAACGTATGCTTTTTTTTAATTATGATTAATTTTTTTTATTATTACTATAATTCTTTTTTTTTTGCCGTTAATGTATAATTTTTTTATAATTTACGAGTTACTCTTTGTGATCTAATCAAAACCGCTTGACGTGACCAGTCGAGACGACTAATCGAGTACGCTGATACTCTCTTAAACCCGGTCGTTTTTCAACGGCGAGTCGAAAATATCAGTGAACGGATCTCGAGAGAAAACTCATGACGTTGCTCGATCGGTCGGGAAATCGAAATCATTTGAAAATATTCGGTTTTTTTAATTTTTTGTTTTTTTGTGGGTTTTTTTAAAAAACTTTTTAGAGAAGTGAACCCGCGCCAGTCCGAACGACAATACCATCGCTGTCTACGGCATCGGGCGTGATAACAACGTAAAGGGGAAAAAAAAATCAAAACGTCATCACTCACTTCCTTTCTTCATTCCACGGCCGTCTTCGGTGGTGTCCTCGTCGTCTCCCACGAACTGGCTGACCACGTCGCTGATAGACTTGCCGGTGCGGGACACCGCGTTGACCATGTCGGCTCCGTTGATGTTGACCTTGATGGAGTGCTCGTTGAGGTAGCGCAACACGCGTTTCACGACCAGGGACTCCATGTCCTTGGGCTGGTCGTCGGACTGGGCGCCGGCGGCGTCCAGGGACCGCGGGGCTCCGTCGCCCGGGCTGCCGGACGTCCTGACCACGGTCACGCCCTCCGCGAGGTTGATCTCGTCCTTGTTGAGCGCCTTGTCCACGTACGCGAACAGCTTGTACTTGATGCACGACACGGAGCCCTTGTTAATGCACTCGCTGTAGATGCCGTCCAACAGGTCCTCTTTGGCCTGGATGGAGTTGTGGCCGGCCGCCTGGGAGTCCATGCCGGACGGCAGGGCCAGCGCGAGGCCGACGGTCAGCAACAGGCAGGCGCATATCCTCAGCGGGCTCATGGTGGTTTCTCGGTTTTGATTCTCGGTTCGGTTCGACGTGTGTGAGTGTGTGTGCGTAGAGTCGGCGGGACCTCTTGTGTTGTCGCGATGCACACCGTGTGACTCCCCGAAACCCAAAAACTGAATGATAGGTAGGACGCGGTGGCGCGACGTTTATATACCGGGCCCCCACCTCGTCGGCCCGTCCGCTTCGGTCACTTTTCGCCGCCGCCGCCGCCGCCGCCGATCTGGACCCCCGGAAGATGATGGACTTTCTCTATCTACCGGTTACCGGCTCCTTCCTTTCGCGTCCGGACGGACACCGGCGGCACATTTTTCGACGTTCTCAATGAACTCCACACGCACCGCGCGTATAGCGTCGTTATTATTAATTTATATTTTACTTTTCTTCTTCTTCTTCTTTTTCTTTCCCAAACGCCGTTTATGTTAATTTCGACACGCCGGCTCGTCGTGTAGCCGACGACGAGACTTAAACCCGACGGCTTGTCGTGTTCGCAATGAAAACATTCGTGAAACCATGTTTCGCCGTATGGTACCCGCGGTAGTTGACATCATTCGTGATTTTTCACCGAATCGACCGTTTTTACACACGTTGCGTACACACTTCTATTATTATTATTATTATTATTATGATTAGGGCTAGGATAGTATAGGATTTTGCATTTTTTTTAGGATTTTCAGGATATAGCTTTTCAAGCACAAAATGTGATTTGGTCATATACGAGTTTAAATATATAGTTTTTATTTTGCTTTTTTTTTTGCATTTTTTGTACTTTTATGGATTTAGGGTAATTTTGTACCATTTTTAGGCCATTTTTTCAATTTTACGGGCATTTTTTATACTTTTTTGAAATATAGGTTATATTTTTATATATTTTCATTTACACTAGATTCTCGATAAAAGTTTTGAATTTGTAACAGAAATAATATCATATTAAATATTTCAATAATAGAGATAGTATAGAGAATAATCTTCGATACCGCGAGTTATTTTAATCGTTAAATTAAATGACAGCGATGTGGAGAGTACAGTGTGTATTAGTCACATAATAGTGCATGATAAGTCCAAACTTCAAACTTTATTATTCATATCAAGAAAATCCTAAATTAACATATTTTTTGCTATTTTTTTATAATATTATAATTTAAATAATTTTGACCGAAATATTAATTAATAAATAATAACTAATAATTATAATGCATTTTTATAACATTTTAAAATCATTTTTTATCTTTTGGGCATTTTTTAAGGTCATTTTTAGATTATTTTAACGTATTTTTTTTAGGTTTTTTGGGTCATTAAAATCCTAGCCCTAATTATGATATTCGCTCGCGAGCGTTTTGTTTTCACGCACGCTTCCGGTTTTCAACGACAAAAGTCTCTTCTAGTAGTAACTCGCAACGGTCGACCACGTAGTCGGGTTTCAATGAATTTTTCTGCTTCATCTTATTCTGTACTCGACATACGATTTCGTTGTGTCTTCGCTACACTGTTGGCGTATTCTCGATTTGTAATACTTTGTCGAACACACAGATATAATATTAACTTTATTATTATTATTTTCTTCTTTAATTGATACTGACGATTTGTTCGAATCTTTTTAAATGTCGCACCGAATAAAATAATATTAAACGTTTTATTGGTTTGAATAATCTTTCTATCGTAAATTATTGTAACGCCTCTAAATAGGATGCCGTAATAATACCACAAAAAAAAAAAATTATTTGAGTTTTCACTATGGCCAAGACTCATACGAAATGACTCATGAATTATTGATAATATATTTTTTTCTTAACGTAAGACAATGAATGTTAAATAATACGTTATAAGAATAGCATCATGTTACGTTGTACGTCTGAGTTTTATACAAAGAAAAAAATTAAGCAACAAACTGTCAACAAAGATAATTTGAATTTTCAAAAAAAAAATATTAGTAAATAATTTTGTAAACACTATTTACACGATGTTTTAATTGACTTTGCTACTAATAATAAAATAAACGAAAATATATAAATTACTTTTATTTTTCACTGAAAAATTATAAGTTCAACTTAATGTGTCAAAACGAAAATATGAATTATATTAAAATCGTGTATTTTAAAATAATTCGTGATAGTGGAATCATATTAAAATAATAATGATTTATAATAATTTACTCGCGACAAGTACGTCATGATGGTCATTTGATGATTATTCTTCAAATGGTTTATTTATTTTAAACATATAGTATCTTCTTCCAGGTATTTCGAAATTATAATAAATGATAAATCGAAATCAAATCAGAACAACTCACGAATAACCGATAAACAGTTGGAACAAAAGTGAAAATCAATTCCAACGACCCGGTTCAAATCGTGATACGAGACGATATGAGAATAGAAATGTCAGAATCAACAAATCACTCGTTGGCGATAAGTTTTATTTCACTCTAGATGAGTTTTGAACGAAGTGTACACACGAATAACCGTACGAACGTGAGATAAAACGTTCGTAATCTAACCACATGCAGGTTCAGTCTGGACAAAGGCACGTCGCAGATGTTCTTTATTATCTGTTTCGGGTATAATATGTGTTCACCGGAAGATTATCGTCTTAATACACGAATACGCTGTCTGTACTGCTCTGTAACGCAGACAATGCTCCGTCATTATTTGGTTTTGAAGAAAAATAACACCTTAGAAGGTAATATTGTTGAACGAAAATATTGTTATTATTATTATTATTATTATTTCTCAGAATTTTTTCCCAGTAGCACTTTACAATCGCATCGTTCACAATGCTTCTTTTTTCCCCGGCTCAATGCAGCTATTGTGGAAATTTTTTGATACTTAATATTTCCGTGCCGTTTGGCAATTTAAAAAAGGTGTAAAAAAAAAGAAAACGAAACAAAACAAAAACAAAAGTAACACACAGAAACCGTCGAAAACCTCAAACGCGTGATAATAATTCATTCGCGAACGAGACGAGTTATGAAAATCCGAACCGAAATCGACCCAACAACAAACGTCCGTCTGTGTGGTAAAACACACGAATATCGACATCGATCGTCATCGTTTATCGAACCATTCAGCACTATGTTAAGCGTACACCCAAGATGGATTTGTGCGGACGGTAGAAAAATACATTTCATCACGTCCGTAATCGACGCGTGTAATGGATCTTACTCTACGTGCTATAGTGTTTCGGATCAGTCGATCACGTTGCAGAGGTGACTTATCGAAATCGTTAATTTTTCATCGATCGAATTGTCCGTTTCCCCCTTCCCCTGTCATTGTATATCCTTAGCAACGCGATAGGCGTCTATTATTCTCTTGGCACTCAAGTGCGGGACGAGGTGGCGGCGGAGCCTAGTCGCACGGGTTGTGTACACATCGTTCATGTTATTATAGAGGTCAGCGCGAAGTGTAGGTAAAATTAATTTTAAACTTTATTGTTCAGGAACCTAGATTTTCAGTTTGCCTAGGTACGAGGCACAAAAGCGGTATAACGCAGCAGCGCTGTTATTATTACTTCGACTCGCGATGCCTGCTCGGATATTAAAAAAAAAGAAAAAAAAAGTTAATCGTAGTAATTACAATTAATAGTTTTCACACACAAACACACGAAGTACAAAATATCTGTGTTCAAATTCGGTTTCTCATCCTTCATTATACTTTATTCCGTTCAAACGAGAGAGTGGTTTTACACATTAATCGTTTTAGTTTTTTCTATTAGAAGTCATTATCATTATTTTTTATTTATTTTAACTATTTTAATTACTATATCTGTTCCGCAAAATACATGATGCATTAAATAATATAAATAATTCAACGAATTACGACTTTAGAAACTTTCGTTAACAATTCAAACGCGAACAATTATAATATATTATATTAATAATGGTAAATTATTATGTATCAAACACTGTAAACTACGACCATAAAATACAACAGATTCTTCAAAAACACTTCATTACCATAACCGTACTGTATGCTAATAACGGACGCTTTATTCTAATTTCTGACCTTAATTTATGATGATTCAAGAGCGTGGCGCATCACGTTCTGTATCATGTCAGGTTGGGTTTAATGATCGCTTTTGATGAGCCGTATTGAAGATTTTAAATAACAAGCCGAGCGATAATTGGTTCATGGTTGCCACGTTTTCGGTCGGTCGAAATTACTATACCGCGTGATGTGTTTGGATTGAAAAATTAATCGACGATATATTTTTTTTAATTTTTTTTCGAATTAAATTTGTTTTTACCTCATTCGTCTAATTGTCCGAAGAAAAATATCGCATTACCTACAGGCTGACGGTACATTTATGTTCGTAAAAAATTTAACTATTTTCCAGCGATTTAAACTCACTTAAAATCACGTCAAATGTTATTTCCTCGTAAATCATATTTCAATATCGCATTGTCGTACGACGTTTCGGACAAGTTGACACGCAGTCCTGTTATCTGTCCATTGAACTTTTTTTTTTTTTAGTTTGAATTATTTTTAGAATATGTTGCATCCGAGTAGATTATTATATAAATTAAAATATTGTACTTAATTTTGTTCAATTCTTTTATTTCTAAAAAACTAAAACGTTACTCCTCACACAATATTATTAATAATATTTTTTATAGTGTACGTTATATGACCGAAGTGTAGAGTAGGAAGCTTTATAAATATCGTAAACTCGATGTTCAAATCAAATATAAATAATTATAGTGATTCACTTTTTTTTCAAGTTTATTTTAAAAATAAAAACATTTTCAATTTCGAACCCGATTTCAATTTATTTGAGGGTAAGAAGAAAGAAAAAGAAAAGGAAAAGAAACATTTTATTTCAATGAAAATCATCGTTTTTTTATTTTTACATTAGGCAATTTTTTATAAGATATTAGTATATATATATATATATATATATACATATTTATGTTCTATTTTATCCCCTCTTTGAATAAAAACCGTATTCAGGTGTTTATTGTAAAAGATATATTTCAAATGTTCTTCATTTTATTTTTAATGTGGTGATATAAATTATTAAAAAATTAAAAATTTTCACTGAATATTAACTTAAACAGTGTGACTAAGCATTAAAAAATAGTAATAATAATAATAATAACAGTAATGAAAATAATAATAATAATAGCATTAATAAAGAAAGAAAACTTAAAACAACATTTTTTTGAAAAAATATTGTTAGATTTTTGTGGCACATAATAGAATACATTTTTTACAAACTTTGCAATTTCTTCGAGCCTTTTTCGACCGATAATTTCTGAGAGAGTGCATACCATCGGACAGTAATTAAATCATTAAAACGCACCGTCGTTCATCGTTGCCGTCTACGAAGATATATCATGCTGAAAATAGCAGTGGTTTGATGCTACAATCAAATATCCTTTTTTATACACATATTATTTCCGCGTACCTTCATCTCGTTTTCAAATACAACAATTTTAATTTTTTGAAAATATGTGTCTTTTTATCGACACTTTCGGAATGCGTTTTACTGAAGTAATTTATCCGTTTCGTTTTCGAGTCATCGAATGTATCTATGATTCAATTGAAGACATTTTTACCGGTTATTTATTGACTCGTCAAAACTTGAAAAGTGAACGAATAATGTCATTAAGTATAAACTCGACTAAAAGAAATTCTATTTTATAGAAAACATCAGAAATCACGTATGCATTTCGTTTTTAAATACCTACTTCACACCATTGAATATTCTTCACTTCTCACTCAAGATAATGGTAATGGACGTATTGAATTTTAAAGAAACGATAAACCGTTTCTTTAGTTTGTCGATTCTGAGCAAAGCTTCAGCTTAAAAGCATATCGATTATATATTGTATAATTTTTATTCTCATTGTCTAACCGCTAGTTTTTATAATTTTTCATACACAATTAAAGTTGAAAATTTATATAAAAATAGTCTATTCCGTAAAAATCGTTTTATAGTTTACTTAAATGCATATGCAAAAAAAAACAAATTGAATAACGATTTCTGAAATTTTTTCTTCGTCATTATAGAAGTATAATGACGAAGTATATGAGTAAGGTCATTATACATTTTCAGAATTCGTTGTCAAATATTAAAAATTGTGTTGGTGATAAACTTTAACGAAATTAGGTATTTTCAAATTTGTATTTTTAACCCCCCGAAAAAAACTTTCGTGAACTATGTACCCATATGCCATTAATATATGGTGAAAATTTCATGTTTCTAGCAACATTACTTTCCGAGTTGTCGCTGTGTAACTAAATTCGATTTTAGTGAAAGTGTCATTTGCGGCAAATTTTACCGTTTTTACTCGGTATTTCGGCCGTTTTTCCCCCAGGACTGGAAAAACTATCGAGAATAGAGAAAAATTATCTCTTTAAGTACAATCTCAATGCAATTTTCCATCTGTAGAATCGTCGGATGCAATTTTTGGAGCGTTTTAACTACCCGAAAAAGTGTTTACGGTAAAAAAAAAAAAAAGTAAAAATAAATATATAAACATAGTTGTAAAACCGACAGATCCTTCGCTTCACTCGTAGTCTAACTCACGTACTTTGTTTTTATCGTGTATAAAAAAAAGTGAAAACGAAAAAAAAGAAACACTAGGAATATTTTAATGGTAAATCATAAAATAGATGTTTAGAAAACGCAAAGAGTGATTTTATATTGGCTATAAACTATCGCTTATAAAACCTTTATGTTGTTTTTTTTTTTTTTTGGTATTTCAGAAACCCGTCAAACGAACTGCGCGTAAAAATAAAATGTTCGTGTAGTAATCGCGGTTTCGAATACGTTTAAATACGAAATAATCGTACGTCGACGTCTCACGTCGTCGATATCAATGCACTTTAAATACGTGCACTTGAATTTTTTTTTCTGCTCGTCACACGTACGCGTTCTCGTTTTAAACGATGAATGATTCGATGTGAAACAAAAAAAACGCACGGTGTACGTATCATATTATTATTTGCATATCGCGATGTTTGTTTTGACTTTGCGTTTCGTAATCTGCAAAGCTTCTAAAACGGACGTGTTGATTTGTGAAAACTTCCACGGACCACCTCCAACAACCACTCTGTATGTTGATTGACCTCCGTAATTCCGTAAACGACATTCTTCACGACAACCGCTCGGACGGCCACTCCGGTGACCACTACGCCGCGGCCGCCGCCACCGCCGCCGTCGTCGTAGTCGAAGTTCCGGTGAATGATGAAAGTGGTTTTATGAATGAATGTATGTGTATATAGATGCAAACAGGAATAGGATTCAGGCCTGCAGAGATGTGTATAATATAATACGGGTACAAAAGTGGTATCACGAGTTGGTACCTGCAGCCAGCGGTGTTATTATTATAGCCGTGAGTGAAATAATATGAATATTTGGCAAAACCGGGGAGTGTTGCTCGTCGGATGGAGAACGCGAAAAAAAAAAATAGTAATAATAATAACGAATTTATCGGAGTCGCAAAATTACACGCACACGCACGCGAATCTACGCTTCTATAGAATATTACACTGCCGCTGTGTGTGTGTGTGTGTGTGTGTGTGTGTGTGTGTGTGTGTGTGTGTGTGTGTGTGTGTGTGTGTGTGCTTATCGCGTATGAGGTGTACATATTATACTATACACCACGTGTGGGTCGTCGCGGGGGTTGCGGGGTTAATGACGATTGGTCTCGCGAAGAAATCTTCGGCCGGCGGCGGCGGCGTTGACCTTATAGTAATAGTATCGGAATTATTATCGGTTAGAAAAAAAATAAATAAAATGCAAATGTGAAAGAGAACAAAACGAGAATATACGTGTGTGTGTGTGTGTGTGTGTATTATACCTGTGCGGCGGGGCCGTAGTCAGTGAAAGTCGAACACTTTCATCCGGCGGCGGCGCGAGCATCCAGCAACCAGTCGGGACGCAAAGGTCAACGTCGTTATTGGAGAAACGATGCCGCCGCCGTGCCCGTTCGCAGGAATGCTGCCCTTACGCGCCGTCGAACGCGCGCGCGGTAGATACGACCGCGGTGGCCACGGTCATTGCCTGACACCAATTTGGCCAAACATTAATCAAAAATGTCTATATATAGATATAGTAGGATATTATCTATAAACGTATACAATGTATATAGGTATACCATACAGTATATACGTTTTTATTTTTTACTTATTTATTATTATTATTTTGTTTCTTTTTTTTTTTTTACAACTATTTTCTTCTTGCCTCGTCCCGTCGAAAAAACTCGAAATAGAAACTATCTATTAAACGCGATTAATGCACACACACGCACACGCACACATATGGTCGTAACATCATCATACATATTATTATTTATAAATCGCGCATTTGTCCGCGTTTTTCCCGCGCCTTGTCACGCCGCGCTCGTAGACACGAATAGTAATAGTAATAATACGTCCGTAACCCGGTCGTATTGTGTGCACATCGATATCAAAATCCCAATAAAGGACGGATAATAACACTCGCTCGCACAGAAAGAAAAATATATAAAAATACTACGACGGAACGCCGTGGAATACACCTCGATAGTTTTTTGCATCGTTCAACGAGCACCCTCCCGTTTATTTTGGATCGATTGTACCGCGATTTGTCCTAGAAAACTTTTATTTCAAAAAATGTATTTGTTCCGATGGCGTTTCTGTCTAAAATTTACCGTTTTATCAAAGAAAAATTTGTTTCGATGAGCATTTGATCCACATAAAACTTTTTCCAAGAACATTTTTGTGCCATAGAAACGAATTCGTTTTCGTCCGCGGTGCCAGTGCTGCACCTACTCAAACGGATACGAAATGAGTTACATATGGCTACGAAGTGAGCCACGTTTGCTATACTTTACTCACTCCCCTCGCTTTTTGTCCGCAAGCTCGTAACGCTTGCTATTCGAGCGGCATTTAAATCGACGAAAACCCTCGATTCACTGTGAAACCCCCCTCGGAGGAGTAAATGCTTATCTAATTAATTTGTTCCGATTGATTTTTTGTCCAAATCATACTTCGTCTATAAACATTTGTTCCAATGACGTTTTGTTCCGAAAAACTATTGTTCCAAGTCTGGAACAAGTATATGCACAGAACTGAAGTCCATCGAAAAAAGTGTTTTGTAGAAAAAAAACATAATGTTCTGTTTATTTTCGTGTTGTCCTGATCTATGTGGACCAGCCGTTTCCCTGATTATAATCAACGTTTGTAAATAATGTTATCTACGATCCTTGTTTTTATACGACGTAATTGATCGTGTTCATTAACAACACGTCAATAGTCGCATTTATAATAATGCCACCTCGGCGTGTCACGTATTACGAGTGTATGCCAGTCGATGTTATCGTTTTACGACCACCGTTTTCACCGTCGATATACTTAACGTTGACTTTTTCGACCGAGTCTCATTCGACATCGTTTAAGACAAATACAAATCTAACGTTTAGCGGCAACCCTTCGTTACATAATACACTCGCGTCTCATAAACCGTTTGTCCAATGCAATGCCAATCTAAATATCGTAATGTTCAACAACAACAGAGTATTCTCTTTTCATGATATTAAGCTGTGCGAACGGCGATTGTCGTTTAAGAAAACAAAGAACTTAAAAAAATCGTAGGGACATAAAAATAGCGTGAGATTTGAATTTGTCGCAAAGGCGATGAGAACTGTTTTACATCAATAATCTCACGGGTAAACTCAGAAATAAAAAATAGAAACCGACATAAAAAACAAGAGTAGACCGCCAGAAAAACACTCGTAGTAATACAATTTGACGAGTTATTATGTGTGTGTGCACGTGTGCGTATTTACTTGTATGATTTGTCAAGACGTATAATATAATACAAACATTACACTACCTACATAATATTTGTACGCATACGCAATTAACCGTGTAACGAGCGCGCGTGTACACACACACTCGCAAATAAACACACACACACACACACACACACACACACAAACACACACGCACACAAATAAACACTCACACACACGCAAATAAACACTCACACACTCGCAAATAAACATTCACACACACACACATAAACACACGTGGCGTGAAGACTCGACGTGTTTATCGTGCACACAAGTGTTACGCGCTCGCTGTTTTGCATTCGGGTGACGCGTTTTGCGTGTACGTGTGTTCCCACAGTCGATATAATCCGAAACGAAATACCTCGCGGTGGTCCGAAACGGAATACTTTGTCGTTTTCGATGGTACCCGACGACTTTCGGTCGGCCGCCGAGTACGTTCCTCCTTAATGGAGGGGTGGGGGGAGGAGGAGGACGAGTAAAAAAAAAATATAACGCGGATTAAGGCCGTGTCGCGTGTGCAGACCGCGCCGGAAACTCGACTGAGAACGGTACGCGCCGCGAACTAAGACGTCGACGAATTCACACACACACACACATACACACACACACACACAAACACACACACACACACACACACACACACACACACACACACACACACACACACACAGAAACACGTTCAGTTCCGATTCACCGAGATTCCTCGGGTACATCCGCACCGTCGTCTTTTTTCCGAAATGCCGTGTCTCGTCTTCTCGTCCGTCCGACTCGGATCAAAACTCCGTTGTTTCTCCGATTTTTATTTTTTATTTTTTTTTTAACGCTCTTTTGCGACATATTCTCAAAACGATCTTTCTTACAAAAACACCCGAACGTAAACCCGTGACCGCGTCGTCGCGACGATCGCTAATCGCCAATATCGAGTTATCTCCACGACGAGACGATTTAATTATGTATTATGTTTTGTGCGCTTTTTCTGTCCGTCACCGTAGGTGCGAGTGATAATAGTAATACGGTGGTCACGCGTGCGTTTCGCTATTGTTACGAAATTCACGAGTCGGGCGAGATGGAAGGGTAGGGAGACGTCGACGACGAGGGGATCGAGATCGACGACTATACCGTAACGACGTCGACGAAGATCCAACATGACGTCCACCACCGCGTGCACGCACGTCGCGGTGAGATAATACGTCACCGTGAAGATATTATGACGTGCTCAGAATCGCCAGTCATCGGCGACGCGACAGTGCGGCCAGGCGTGGTACGCGGGGGGAGGCGATATATTGTGCTCATATCGTATGCAAGGCGTCTCGCCGATATAATATATATACGACGTAAATAACACAGTACGTGAATTACAGCGAATCGAACGGTTCGAATGTCACAGAGCCTCGCCTCGAATCGTTTGTACGGTTTTTAGAGATTATTCGGATTTTAGATTCTGAGTGAAGCGAAGGATCTTATGGTTTTACAATGATGTTGATTTTTTTCTTCTGTAAACACTTTTTCGTATAGAAGTCCTTGTCCAAAAGTTTCGTCCAGAAACTTTTTAGATTCGAAATTGAACTGAGATGGTACTTTAAACAGGTCATTTTTCCAAAATCTCCATAGTTTTTCCAGTAATCAAGAATAACGATCGAAAAACGGTAAAATCGGTAAAAATCCGCCGTAAACGAGATTTTCACTGTTCAGATTTTAGGTATTTAGTCATAAATCGAAATGTATTGAAGCTAAAAACTTGAAAATTTTATCCAATATCAAATACATACTTTTTTATATTGGACAACATTTTCAGAACAATTATAGCACTTTTGACTTAAATATAGAACCTTTAATTTACCAAATTGTTTGAAAGTTTTTATGTAATATAATTTTAAATATTTGACAAAAAGTTCTGAAAATTTAATATAACCTTACTCATATACCTACCTAATTATCCTAACAAAAATTCAAAAATCGTGACTCAGGATTTTTTTTTATACACACTTTACACTTTAATAAATTGTTATAACTCACCAAAAATTATACAAATAACCGTAAAATACGTAAACAGTATTTAAATAATAATATATTATATTACACTGAAGCTTTGCTCAGAATCGTTTTATACTAAAGAAATGAGTCATTATTTCTTTAAAACTTAATACATTCATCACTAATATCTTGGATATTATGGCTGGAAAAAGTTCACTGTCGTCAATTGATTTGGCGGAATATTCTGCTCGGTCGTAGTTACGTATTTACGATTAAGGTCAAAATGTATTCAGTCGTATCGAAAATCATATCGACCTATTTCGTTCGTCGAGGAGTAATGATACGTTCAAAATCCACGTTATGAGAGATCCGCTGAAATCAAAATCATAATTATTATTGCACTACTGCACAAAATATAATATGATAATAATAATAATAATAATAATAAAACGTGCAACGTAATTACGCCCATTAAACAAAAATTGAAAACACAGTGTTAGTAGGTTTACATGTTTGACCGACAATTAACAGATACTTAGTGACTATAGTGAATCGAGTATCAAGTTTACGTTAGAAATTAAATAAAAAAAAAATAATAATAATTATAAATCAAACTCATAAATTAGTCGATAAGACCGGTCTTTTCACCACTCCGGGGACAAAATTACACAACACAATTATTATTATAATGACTGTGAAACGGAACGAGACATATTATACGTGTACGCGCCGTTTATCTGGTTCCATCTTATTTTTCATGACAGTAAATATTTGCAGTGTATAATATTAGCTGAAACATTAACTCTAATTCGCGGCGATCGAGAAAGAAACATGCGGCCGTTAGTGGTTTTGTTTAGCTAAAAAATATGCAAAAAAAAAAAAAAAAAAACTAGAAAAAAACCAGTCGAGTCGTCACTACATCGTAGGTACACTTGAAGTCGTTTTATTCATCCGCGCGCATCGGGTCGACCCGGACATTTCGTTTGACCGTCGGTCGGGTCGAAGCGATGCACACCCACCGCGGACGAGCACACGAGCATATTATTTTTTATTATACGTACACGAAACAATGGCGATTGTCGTTTTCGCCGGGAACGTTCGAAGCGCGCGATAATGATATGATATCGTGACGGCAAAGGCATGGCGGACGGGGGGCAAGGGGGATCCAGGTCTCGTCATCGGCGATCGCGGATCGATCGGGGATCGATGCGAACGACGATCCCACGCCCCGCGTACCGGAAACGCGTCGGCCAAATTATTCACGGAGCTCTCCGCGCGTAGTATTGCGTCCGATAATATCGCGTCGGCGTGTGATGAATTCTCCGTGCCCGCGCACGCACGTCTCGCGTACACATAGATCACTGTGGACCGTGAGGCTGGCGTCCGACCGTGTTTTCAGGTTACGTCTGACGTCACGACACGGAATGTTGGCGCGTCCGTGCGTATTGCAATGCAGGGTTGTCACAAATTTTAGATTCTGAGTGAAGTGAAGGATCTTATGGTTTTACAATGATGTTTATTTTTTTTTTCTGTAAACACTTTTTCGCATAGAAATTTTCGTCAAGCAACTTTTTAGATTCGAAATTGAACTGAGATGGTACTTTAGAGAGGTCATTTTTCCAAAATCTCCATAGTTTTTCCAGTAATCAAGAATAACGATCGAAAAACTGAGTAAAAACGGTAAAATCGGTAAAAATCTGCCGTAAACGAGATTTTCACTGTTCAGATTTTATAGGTATTTAGTCATAAATCGAAAAGTATTGAAGCTAGAAACTTGAAAATTTTATCCAATATCAAATACATACTTTTTTATATTTGACAACATTTTCAGAACAATTATAGCACTTTTGACTTAAATATAGAACTTTAATTTACAAAATTGTTTGAAAGTTTTTATGTAATATAATTTTAAATATTTGCAAAAAGTTCTGAAAATTTAATATGACCTTACTCATATACCTACCTAATTATCCTTACAAAAATTTGAATATCGTTAGTCATGATTTCTTTTAATACATGTTTTAATAAGTTAATATAAATTCGTATACGAAAATATTGGCTGTTTTTACGTTAATTTTCTGCTTAAAATCTGTTTAAAACTTTTTTGGTGTATCTGATCACAATAAAACTTGGAACATAGATATAAAAACATTTTTCGAATCTTTCGGCGACAGAAAATTTCTAATGAGTTATAATTGTTATAACAATTGAAGTTTAAATGAGTTATATCTAATTGAATATTTTATGAGGGTTTAATTACAAAAAAACTCACCAACAATTTTACAAATAACCGTAAAATACGTAAACAGTATTTAAATAATAATATATTATATTACACTGAAGCTTTGCTCAGAATCGTTTTATACTAAAGAAATGAGTCATCATTTCTTTAAAACTTAATACATTCATCACCAATATCTTGTCCGAGCACCGAAGGGACGAAGGACGAACTTGTACCACCATCATCTCTCTCACCAGTTTTTTTAATGTTCAAATTCCCTGACTTTTCCAGGTTTTCCAGATAGGTTAAATAAATACGGTTTTAAAAACATTTTTTTTTAATTAAGCCAGAAAATATTAAAATCAACTAAAATTGTTAAATATTTTATTCGAACAATTTTGTATGCGATGTTCGACATATTATTATTTTTATATACGTGAAAATAACAATATTTTAGTGAAAGTGTCGTCGTTTACGGCAGACTTTATCGTTTTTACTCGATTTTTGACAACTTTTCCCTCGTGTCTGGAAAAATTGTGGAGAATAGAGAAAAATGACTTCTCTAAAGTACTGTCTAAGTGCGGTTTTCGATCTGTACAGTCGTCAGATGAAACTTTTGGAGCATAATTACTACCCGAAAAAGTGTTTACAAAAAAAATAAAATAAAAAACGTCATTTTAAAACCATATGATCCTTCGGTTCACTCTGAATCTAAAATAATACGCCAATATCATGATTATGTGACGGACAGGGCTTATGACAGTCGCTTTTCGAAGTCCTGCCGGCACAAACGTCCAGCCAGAGCGATAGGGTCGGAACAGATCAGTGCTGTCGGATCATCGTAAATTTGTGATTTTGCTATATTATTCAACGGGCATGGCCGTTTTTTAACCAGAGTATATTTTTTTTTTATCGAAATGTTAATATGCGGATTCACAGTTTCACTTGTCCATAACGTAAAATAAAACAACGCATACGACGATTCGGTTCGCTAAGTGACGATTTTACTCATTTTTTCTACCGTGCGGATTTCGTTCCTCGACTCGTACGCCTGTGGTAAACGATTTAATGCATTTATCGCATTTAAAATACGTTTGAATTACATTGAAATCGATTGATAATTTTTTCACACGACATAAATAATATTATAATCTGTACGAATCTAGTTTAATTGGTCGGCGTGTCAAATTTTGCATGTATTCCTTCGAACCCATAAAAATAACGGTTTACGTTACCGACCGCTTTCGAACGCGTTATAAAAGTTGATATTCAGTTTGAAAGTAGGACCGACTAAAAACAAAACGAAAAAAAAATGTCAATTTCCAATAAAATAATTTACGACATTTTAATAACAGAGCCAGTGGTGTATTTAGGATTTTTCCAAGGGGGGGATAAAAATAAAAATTTAATAGGGACCCCTTAATTAGTATTAAGCTTTAATAACTACTGGACAAATGTATGATTTATATACTGGGTTAGTATAAATTTGAGGACTTGGCTCTATCATGGCACTACAACAAATTTACAAAAGAGTTACAAAATACACTGAAGTATGAGATCACGTCATATTTAAATGAGATAAATTACAAATAAACCCATTAAAATGTTTATTATTTTTTACTCTAATTTTGCATTTAAATAGTAAAATATAAAACTACAGTAGATATGTTTTGAAAAACTTAATGTAATTTATATTTAATAGTTAACAGACATTAAAAAGCAACAATGTATTTTATTCTGAATTATATTATATTTTTATTTTGTATAACAAAATTTAGTTTCCTAGATTTTTTAGATAATTCGTTCACAACTTGCTAGTCAAAAAATCAAAATATTTCACAAATTACTATTTACCAGTGTCAAAGAGCCATAAAGCTAAAATAAATTTAAATTTAAATAAAAAAAAGTGTTCACCTCAAATCTTGGGGGGGATCAAACCCAATGATCCCCCCCGTAAATACGCCACTGCGCAGAGTGCTATCAATACTCAGAAGATCTCAGAAAACACAACATCCCAACCAACCTATACGAAGCTCTAGGACCAAATATCGAAAACACATCAAATTTGTTAGCATCCCAAAGAAAATCCGACTTATACACTAAAACAGGGGTCTTCAACCTTTTTATGGAGAGGGCCACACATTATTTTCTACAAATCTCGCGGGCCGCATTCGTAGTAATAACACGTGTTTTGCACTGAAATTCAGTTTTACTATTGCAATTTTCATGATTAAATTTTAAATTACAAATTATTATTAATATCATTAAAACAGCCAACATTTATAACATGTAAGAAGCGTAATTTAATTTTTTTTTTATCGCACTTTTCCCAATTTTTTCAATATCGGTGGCTCATGGCGGTTTTAATTTTATCGAAATAGAAAAGATGCGTGCTATATTTCAAATGTAATCGCCGCGCGGGCCGCAAATAATGACAACGGGCCGCGGGTTGAAGACCCCTGCACTAAAATTTAAACCTACTGTTAAGAAAAACTGTAATATTAACGTAATTGCATATAATTAACCCATAGAAATATTGTAATTTTAGTTCTTATATCCAACCGTTGTGTATTTAAACGAAAACTAATGACTTTTGCCTTTGACGTATTTTTAGTTCAATAAAAAAATGAAAAATGAAAAATTACGACATTTATCTCACGGTGGTACGGGTGTTATAAAATCAGGAACTGCGGCAGTGTTTTCGGCGTTCAATAACGTGTCGGACGAAAACCACCGGATAACGTGCACTCGTGTGACATCGTGCGGTTACGCGACGACACGGCGTGCGAGTCGCCGCGGTAAAATGTGTCGAAATGCATCCGGCCGTTCGGACGGTTCGGAAATCGTCGTTTCGGAAACGTTCGTGAGCACGCGCGTCGAAAATTCCGCGTGATCGTCTTCTTTCCGTGCGCTATGCGCGTTTTCTCCGACAATAAAAACGTGGTTCACGGAGTGGTTTATCGAAATAAACAACTTTCTCACGGCGACGTACAGACGGCTCCGGCGCGGCGTAAGGATCACGTCGTGTTTTCGACGCGAGCGTTTCCGACGGATTTTTTCGCTCGGTGGCATGACCACGGAGATTCAAATGTCTGCTCGACACGACGGGCGCTCCCGAAAACCGCCCGCGTTAACACTGCAGGGTCATTTATTTGTTATCCATATAACTCCGTCGTAGACTGCAGAGATTCCCGACCAGCGTGCCGCGAACTTTATTTGAGGTTCCGCAAAATTATTTGAAATGTATATTTTTTTTAAGAAAAAACGATTTTTATGAAAACAATACGTAGCACCGTGGCCCCGATGAAACAGATTATAATATAAAACGTATTATTTTTCATATAGTTTGGAGAAATATCGCGGATTATATTCGATCTGTTTTTATGTTCATACCGGTTTGATTTCTATCGCTTCGGACTTTTATAATAAAGTTATCACTCTGCCACTTGTTTTTACCACACACATCCCACTGTTGTGAACATCAAAACAAATAAACGAATGAAAACGGAGTTCATCGACGAAGAAATGAGAGTGTACGTCTATCAACTACGAATAAAAGATTTGCGTAAAAAAAAAAAAAAAAACAAGCCCAAGTGTCACGTTAGTTCCAATAGTTCCCCGATTTTTAATCAATTTTGATAATCAAATAATATTATACGATAATAATTGAAAATAAAAATATGTTGTCAATGTTGAATGTAATAATTTTTTATTTTTTATTTTTTTATTTGATAAGGCTTCAAATACAAATTTCATTAGCCTATGGTGTAAAAAAGATAGAAAGTGAAATTTTTCGATAAATTACAATATAGGGGTTACAAAACAGGGGTTAATAGTTATATAAAGTAATGTCATTTATGGTATTCGAGGTTGTTATTTGAAGAGATTAAAGCTAATATATTTCTGGTGAAGGCTTAAATTAGTGAGGAAAGTTCTGCTGTTTTGATGAAATGGATTATGTTGGTTTCCTGTCCGTGGCCGAAGGCTTCTTTCGGTGATGTTGTGAGGAGTTTTGACGATGATCTGGCGGAGTTGAAATTCGCGCACTCGAGGAATATGTGGTTGACAGAAAGAGTACATTGGCGCGTGTCGCATAGCGGTGCAGGGTCTTTACTTAATAGGTAAGAGTGAGTTAGTGTGATTATTCGTTTTATAAAATATGCCAAAGTATATACTTTAAGTAATTCAACCGAAGTAGTCT
>CM050410.1:31585776-31643855 GCA_027580255.1 Therioaphis trifolii | reverse complement strand
GGGCGATGGCCGACAGGTGTTGTTTGCGCGGGTGGGCGCGTAAGGCCGGGTGTGGTGGCGACGTCGGCGGACCCGTGGGCACGAGGGTGACTCGCGCACGAGTCGCGGAGCTGAGGGACGTCCTCCTCACGACCGTACACGGTGTAGCGAATAATCCGACTAGGGTCAATATTTTCAATAAGGTTGGCCCGGTATACCTACACTCACACACACACACACACGTGTGTGTGTGTGTGTGTGTGTGTGTGTGTTTTCAATCGCGTACTGACAAAGGACAAAAAGGTCCGCCACAAAGGCGCGGGACCCGGAGTCGGCTCTTGCCGCGTGTACCGATAATTCGTGTAGTATATTGTGCTCTCACACACGGTGTCGCGTCGTCTGCTGTGTTTTTATCGCACGTCGCATTTGCATAGAAATGCGTTTCGTTCCCGCGTCCGCCGCCATGTTTTAAATTGAAAATAATTTCCGTCGATGGGTTATTTTCACGCCCGGACTCGCGTCCACGAGAGCGTCAAAGGTCGGCGGAGCGGAGAACAGCAGCTCGGTCGCTCGATTTTCGAAGCAAAAGTGTTGTCTAATCGTACGCAAAAACTAACGGTTCGATCGTTTCGACGTCATATAACGTACTATCACCTCCGACGACGTTCTGATACGTTTTATTTTTTATCCGAATCGCCGTCGAAACATTTCCGAGAGAAAGTCAAATACTTTAACACATAAATCATACAATTACATACGACTACACGGTGATAATCATAACAAACTGTCCGAGCAAACAAAACTCAGTGGGATCAATCGTGAAAAACTTTAAACTATTAGATGCTTTACTTGTGGTAAGTCTGTGTAAAAAAGTTATTACTATGGTTGTAAAAAAAAAAAAAAAAAAATATGAATTATGGGTGGATATTAAAGACACGCGTAATAAAAGAAAAATTACAGCGTATGATACTAAATCGAAATTCACTAAAAAATCGTTTGGACGAAAATTCGTGAAATATCTTGCTCCAAATGTTTTTAAATAAATAACTCGTTTATCTACTTATATTTATATTAATTATGATGATAGGTACGTCGTACGTGTTATAAAATTAGTAATGAATAATAGTCAGTGGCGCAACCGGAAGGGAGACCCCGAGTTTCAATTTTATTTTATTGGTCCGGTCCTGGTCTTGGTTAAAATTTATCGGTCCAGTCCGGTCTGAATTTTTTTTTTATTTTATCGGTCCGGTCCGGTCCGGGTCTTTGTTAAAATGTATTGGTCCAGTCAGGTCTAGAAAAAAACGGACCGTGCAGAGCTCTACTGTACACACACGTACGCGACACGTCGCACGTGTACACACACACACGTTGTACGTACACCACGCGAGCGCGAGCTATTTTTAAGAATCACGCCATATCGGCCGATATTAAATTCGTGTTTTCGCGCGAACGTATCACGTGGCCGAATCCATTTATCAACACCTACCGTGGTCGCCGGTCGCGCATTAAACGTTATTGTTATAAGTGTTATTATTATTATTATACTATTATTATTATCGTCGTCGTCGTTGCTGTTGTTGCAGTGGTTGTTCCGTAAACACGCGAGGCCCCTGGAATTATTTTTTAACACCACGATAGGAGACGGGGAGGTAGGCGCGTGCGAATTAATCATAACGTCGTGTGCGCACAAAGAATAATAATAATAATAATAATAATAATAATAATAAAAAGAGTAAAAAAAAACATTGCGACTTTATTATTACACGAGTATGTAATAATAATACAATTTTTTTTTTTTTTTTTTTGATTTTGAACATCTCGCGCTAAACATTCACCGTAAAACGTAAACTTAACGATGAAATAATTTCAACTAAAGAACGATACGTCGTTCACTAAAAACGTCTGTGGTTTTCGACAATGGCTATTGTTATTGTCGATTAGGTTTTAGCAAATCGCAACAACGCGTAGTCCAGCGGTTCTTAACCTGTGGTCCGCGGCCCCCTGGGGGTACGCTATACTCATGTAAGGGGTCCGTGGTACCCTTAACACCTTACATAAGTCAATATGTGACATGAGTGCATTATCTTATATTTTAAAGAGGAAAGATTTGATTGGTTGTATTGAACAGGCTACGAAACTACTGAACCAATTTAAATGAAATTTGGTACTTAGATGGCTGAAATACCGAGAAGTGACATAGACGACTTTTTAATACTAAAAAAGGGCTGTTATGATGTTAAAGTCCAAAATGAAAAATTAAGTTTAATAAAAATAAATGTAAATGCGTATATTATTTTGTTATGTCGACTTCTATATTTTGTAATATAAAATAGTTATTATAATTTTGGCTATGATAACACGAGATGTTTTGTATAAAGGCATTCAACAAAAAAATGGTAGGGGGTCCGCGATGTCTAAAAATCTTTCATCGGTGGTCCATGTTCTACAAAAGGTTAAAGGACCATACAACACAAAAATCAATTTTTTTTTTATTGTATATTATTATCATTACAAGTTTGCTTAAACAAAAAATGTAAATAAAAATTGTCAAAGGTGATTTGTTCTGTAGTTACAGCGTTTCAAATATTACGCGTGACGTCATAAGATCCAACTGTACGACGCCACTACGGCGCGCGGCGCGGCCGTGTATTATTATCCGGGAAAAATAGATGCATTATAGATTATCAAACGGCTGTTATTATTTTATTAGTGAAAACAATTTTATTTATATCTAGCAAGGACCAATCGTATAATCTATTAGTCCAGTATAAACCTAAATTAATTAGTGATTCTCTTATTCATGTACTATCGGTGCTGATAGTCTGATACGTATTACGTAGCTGTTGAATATTTGTTCAGTCACATTATTACAACTCTGTTAGTCTGTTTCACTATCCAAATATTATATACTCGGACTGTGGTAAGTACCAACCAGTGTCAAAATAATATTGTGTAGAATTATATTTTATTTTATTTTGGTGTTATTTTAACTGTTAGTAAATTTGATATCAGTTGACAGTTCTATTATTTATTTGTTTATCGCTTCATACTTGGCAGTTGCCAAGGTTTTATTTTATTCAGCAGATATCATAATATCATAATAATTTTCAATTATAATGAAGTTCTGATTATTTCATAATTTTTTATATTATTGTCGTGAAATTTTTACGGGATACCGTTTTTTAATTGGGTAGGTACTAACCATTTTTTTTACACAAAGTTTTTATCTTGTTAGGTTCACTTGGTGGCTTGTTGTTCGTTATGGCGAGTGTAAAGCCTTATCAATTTGAACCAGATTGTTTAAATGAGCGGGTTTCAAACAATTTTACTGAAAATAATGATTTTGAAATTAACGTAGATAATCGAAGTGGTAAATTAAATTGGTGCAAATGTGGTCAGTGCGTAGTTATGACGACGGATCAAGAAAGCATCTGTTGTCAAGAAAGTGAAAAAGTAAAACATGTAAATGGAATAGTTAGTTGTGTGACAAATAATGTTCTATTCAAAAAACTAGTTTTGGACAAAGACGTTTTAAATATTTCTCGTCATAAAATGATTTTAAAGTCTAAAAAAAAACAGAAAAAAAAAGTTTTGTGTAACAGTGAACCCCAAAATAAAGTCTGGCGATACTTGGCTTACAAACAGTTTATTTCGTGGATAAATGCATGGACATCGATTGGAAAAGGAAATAGGATTGTAATTCCATCATGTGTGATTTATAAAATAAGACAGACTTATCCAGAAGAAAATGGTGTTTATGTAGGATTTCGGCTCAACGATAAACTTCCTACGTAACTTCTGTATGTACAAATATAGGTAACAATGTGTTTTTTTTATATACTGTTAATACTACTTATTACTACATAATTATATTGATTTTTTTTAATACAATACTTACAATAATACTAAATAAATTTAAGCTGTTAACAGCGTTTGTATACATTCTTTTAAATTGTTATAATAAAATAATGATTAATACGTAATAAAATAAAGTGTTTTGTTACTCATATGAACCAGATGTTATATTGTTATTCGCCTTAAATAAAAAATATCATAGCATGTTATCATATCACAAAGATAATACATATGTTTAGAAAAATTATGTGATATTTTTAAAAAAACAATATACCTAGTGGCTAGTACACAATATAATTTAATAAGATCAGTGAGAACGCGCTCTATGAGTAACAGGCACGATGTATACGTCGCCGCCGCCGTGAGTAGGATCTTATGACGTCACACGTGATTTTATAGACGTCGTAACTCGTAAACTATTTAACCTAGCAAAATATTATTGGTACCATTTTTTTAGTAAGATTTTTTGTGATTTTTTAAATAAAAATCAATTTTGAGTGTTGTATGGTCCTTTAAGAACCGCTGGCGTAGTCTCTCGTACGTTCTCTTCGCAGGACCGGACGAAAGCGTCAGAAACGATCGAAAATTCACCGCGGCGATCCGATGACGCTTTCGAAATTTCCCCGTGACGAAATTAATACTCGTGCCATTCGCCTCGTGCCGTTCGCCACGGTTTTCAAAGGTCGACTGCGGCGTCGTGTTTACTCGAGCGACTGCGAATTCGACACTTTTCGACGAGTAGGCATATACGTCGAACGGCTTTCATTGTCTTTCGCGACGCTGTTCGCGACATTACGCCCGAAAACCGACGAATATCGCTTCGCTCGCGTTTCTCCGCACGTCCAGACTCAGTTCGCCCACTCAGCGGTGTATTCGAGAGGCATTATACAGGGGGGCCCGCACTGCACCCCGACGTCCTCCGAGTGACTTTTTTTCAAGTCTTATTTCCGACGAAGGTACTTTTTTATTCCGTCGGTAAATAAGAAATTAATAATTCGTTTTAGATTCTGTGTAAGGTGAAGGGTCTATCGATTCGACAACGATGTTTATTTTCATTTGTACAGATTCCGAGTGAAGCAGTTTTTTCAATCAAGCATTCCAAAAAATATCATGATCAGTCTTCTCGACGATCACTTATATCGATTTTCTCGTCACTTTTAAGTGTTTGGATAGATCGTTTTCCATTATTTTTGCTCACAATGTTACCCGCTACTCAGGAAAAACGACCAAAAATAGATATAAAACCACGTACGTGAAGTTGGCACCACCACTTTGCGCTAGGGACTTCAAACCTTCACAAATAATTTGCTAAAATTTGCTAAGTGATTTTCAGAATTTGCATATTTGCCATTTCCTCGAGAAAAATGTTTTCTTGTTGGTAGTGCCAACATCACTGGCACCATCACTTTTCCCCAAGGACTTCAAATATTGACAAATAATTTGATAACATTCGCTAAAATAGGTTTGGGAAAATTTGGATACATACCTATCAGTGAGTAGGCACTCATCAATCATTAATAAAAAAAGGAGGACTCGTTTTAATTTAGAAGTAGTTTATTGAATTTAACTAGTTTAATAAATTATTTTAGATGTTTCAATGAATATTAGAAGGAATTTCGATTTTAAATGACAAATTTTAAATGGTAAATGGCAAATATGAAAATTCTGAAAATCTCTTAGCAAATTTCAGCAAATTATTTGCAAAATATTCGTGAAGGTTTGAAGTCCCTAGCATAAAGTGGTGATGCCAACTTCACGTACGTTATAAAACCGGTAAAAGTCCTAGAAACTTAATTTCGCCAAATACCAAAAACGGTTCAATAATAATTTTACCAAAAAAAAAAAAAAAAAAACTTCCTCCATCAATTAATTATTTATCGTAATTATAAATCGCATAATATAATATAAAAATTATATTTAAAGTTGTCACCACGACAATATTACCAGTCGTAAATGTATTATGTTCGTCGTACGCGAATCGAGTGCCGTTCTCGAAAAAACAGTATTAACGATAACGATATCGACGAACCAATATTGCTGGGTCGTTTTAATCACGTGTTCTCGACTGTACCTCAAACACTCCAATGACGAATAATTGGGTCCTCGGGTCCACGGCAGCGGAGTAGGTCCCGTAAAAACGTAGGTACTCAAGTCACGACTTGACTCGCATTTTTACCGCGACTCGACGGCTTAACTTATAACATTACGTGTACACTGTACGCTGTGCGACAATCGCATTTTCCGGAAAACCCGTAAACGCGTGCCCTAAATGTCGTGAGTGACCGCCGTGCGTCGTAAATACATTCTGTTCCGTGTACACCGAATCGCCGCGCCGCTGACGGATTTTATCGCTATTTAACTTTTTTTTTTTTTTTTTTTTTTCGAGTAATCGAATTATTCGGAAATCAGGATCATTGTGCCGAATCGGGTGTCCAAAACTAAAGCACGGTAACTACGATTTTTATCAAAGTCGAATTTTTTATATCTTCACAGCTGGTGTTGTAAAACAGTGTTTCTTAAACTGTGGGCTGCGCCCCTCCCCCGGGGGCCTAAGGTATAATGCTGGGGGGCCGTGAAATATTTCTAAAGCTGCTTTACTTATTCACTTCCGCTTACACCGACATATAACTGTAAAATTTATTTTTAAAATTTCAATTAAGGGGCCGTAACGATTTTATATTTAGATTCGGAGGGCCGTATTACGAAAAAGTTTGAGAAACACTGTTATAAAACACCGAATATCATCATTATATATACATATTATGATTAAATTCAGCGGTTCTCAAACTTTTTTGTTCGCGGAGCCCTTATGTTCCTAAAAAAAATTACGGAGCCCCAAAATCAGAAATATCTATTTGAGACAACAATAATTCATACAAAATGATGTCAATTCATATGATTTGCTTTTTATTTATTTTTTTTCTGTAAAATATGAATATACACAAATTATTTAATTAATTTAACAGTAAAAAAGAACATTCTATTTTAGTAATTTATAAAATTTAATATTGAATGATTTTAATGTGATCCATGATGTTGGCTTTTTTTACTGACCAGTATTTTAATATTTAGCCTGGATTCGCATGTCTGCTTCCGAATCCAATGTATTACGATATTTTGTTTTCGTTGATGCATATGATGAAAATCCGGTTTCGCACAGATATGTTGTTCCAAAAGGAAAAAGAGCTATTATAGCTTTTTTAGCCAGAGATTGATATTCGTTTGCAATACTGCTACTGCACCAAAAATCTGTTAATGATATTTTATCAAATAAAGTTTTTAAAGAATTAAAGATGAGTCGGTGGTCGTTTCAATGAATTTTTCATATTCTGTTATAGAATGGATTTAATGAATACAGATATGGCCAGGGAGCCACGGAGCCCCTAGACTACTCTCGCGGAGCCCTAGGGCTCAGCGGAGCACAGTTTGAGAACCGCTGATTTAATTATTTTTCAACAACTGATTGCACGAGTTTGCCATTAGACAGCGGTCTAGTAATGATCGATGAATATCGGCTCTCTTGTAAAATTTCAAAACGGTATAGCTACGGTGTTATGTGGTCGTGGACGGCCAGAAATGGTACGCTGCTGGCGCGAGATGGAAAAGCGCCGATACGATCTATCCGTTCGAACTAGTGTGGTGGTGATCAAACGGACGCTGTACGCACTGATCTATTATCAATACACATTACCGTCTAAATAAAAGGTTTAAGGGTACGATATAAATAACATAATATTGAGTGTCGCAAAACTCCCATCGCGCTTCGCGCTCGGCGTTCAATCCGATACATCCCTCGATTTGCAGTGTAAAACCACGTCGGTAGACAATAGGTTCTCGACATAATGGCTGTTAGGTTAAATTAAATACGTGAAAACGCGAAAAAAAAGAAACAAATCACTATAAAACACAAGTCGTCGATACGAATATTATCTCAAAAAGTATTAATCCTACAGTTCTACTAATTTTGTCTGGTAATTATGCAAAAAATACAAATAAATACCCCAATACTCGTGTAATATAGTGCACAAGCAATAAATTAATTACAACAATGTCGACACGAGCTTTCGAAGGAAGTTTTTATAACAGTTTTTTTTTCTTTTTTTTTTTTATAATTAATGCGGTAGTCGCGATAACCGACAAGTACCCATTGCGTATACACTTAACGGTGATTCGTTAAAATTCGAATACGTAGACACGACACGAGATCGATAACTGTGGAAAAAGCACTTGAAGAAATTTCGGAAAATATCAAAAAAAAAAATTCATTTCACATTATTAATTTTTACAAATGTCTTATTGTAAACGTCACGAATATTATGCTGCCATTTTATTATTTTAAGACACACTATACGAGTTTGAGTTTTTCTCGAGTTTTACGACCACGAACATAATACACCAACTATGCGTCAAGCTTAACTTTTCAAGAAAATAACGTTTTGTTGTGACTCATAAACAAATAACTATAACACAATCGCAAAATCGTTTACAATTACCTCATAGTGTTTTCAGCTATATACATTTTACAATGATAAAATAATAATGAACACGTTTGGTTTGTACGTCGTTGTACCGGTCAGTGATCCATACCATAGGCCAAGAATCAGCAACCTTAAGTTATTAGAGTGCCGATATTCAAAACTTAATTCACATTTATTTTTATTTCGTTATATTTTCTTATAACGCTTTTATGTTGACTTAAAAAATTTGATAGTTTTAGAATAATTCGTTGACGATTAAACTCAATACAGCATTATAATATCACATATTTTACAAACCACGTGATTCATCAACAAAGTCATATAAATATAAAAATACACTATAGATAAATGTATTCTTAAAATGTACAGGAGTCGTTTTTATTTCTAGGATGCAGCCTGCGGGCCACCAGTTGCCCATGTGCGTTTGGAGCGTTTGGATATCGGATGAACACGGAAGCCGATAAAAAATCACCGGGAACCCGCGTGAAACGTCGATCGAATACTATGTACGTTACAAACCATGTATTCCGCCGAAGTTTGATCCTTCGTCCGGCCAGACGTTCGTCGTTCGTGGGTCGCGGCTGTTGACTGCACCGTCGACATTCTTTATCCCGATGTTTCCCTACGAGGAGAGGTAAATTCCTCCCAAGGGAAGAATTTAGGTACTACGTGGGAAGTAACGTGGCGATGATGAAATTGCAAGCACAAAATGTACATTTTGTGAATTTACCGTCTCTAAAATGAAAAACAATAAATTATGTACTCTATTACGAGTCGCTATATTTACACGCATAATATAACGTTATGTTCTCATTATCATTTGGTAACTCATTTCCTTTATACTGTTTTTGTTAATAACCGAAAAAAAAGTCATCCAAATTTTTTTTTACTCATAGAGAAGAGGCACGAAATTTTTGACAATCTACAATGTGGCGTACAGTAAAAAAAGTCGGAAAACATTGGTTTATGGGATTCCAGTTTGGAGAGGAAACGCGTTCCTTTGACCTGCTTTTCGATTAATGCGGTTTGTGACATTACGATAAAATTATGATTCAATAATATTTTGACTCTCAACGAACACCTCTATAAATATCGGACACCTCCGAATAGCGGAGGTTTTTCAAATGTCGTATTGTACGCTTAATGTCTCGTCCATATGGCTAACGCTTTCGAACAGTGAACAAACAATATCAGTGACCGAGAGCGTCCGGTATTCAGAGGTTCCAATGTCTACTCCCCGCCGCCGGGCACCACCGCGTGAAAACTTCAAACGTGATTCCGAGGTGCCGGCATTCGTCTGTCGTCGACGACACGTGTGATTTATCTGACCACGTCGTTTTTTTCCTCTCGTTCTCTATTCACCGAGTTAAACGTTGTATTTTCTCACTCGTCGACGTCGCGTCGCCGATCTAATGTGTTTTATTTCCGTCGAACGAAATCTCGTACGACTACTTTTTTGTGCGCGCACGATACAACGCGATATCAAAGTGATGTTTCGACCTAATTTTGTTTGAAATCCAACGCCGCGAAACTTGTTATTTGAAAACAAACCAAAAAACAAAATACAAAAAGTAGGTCGTTCCGGGATTTTCTAATCCGCAGTAAAGCGCACGAGACGCACAGCCGCGCGCGCGCAATAATCGCGTTACTAATCCCGGGTGACATACGAGACCATGACTGGGCATTTTTGACATACCGTCAAGCCGGTGTCTTTCCCTCGACTTAAACCTACGTGAGTAGGTACAGTTTATAAACGAACAGAACGAACGTATGTTATAATAATAATAATAATAATAATAATAATTATAATATACTGAATCGAGAAGGACACGAGGTAAAACATATTAAATACGTTCGGAGATTCGTGTACAATTACAAACGGAAATAATAATCGGTGCCTAAGCATAGAACTGCCACTTGATTAAAGAATTTTTTGAATTTGTTTAGAGTTTTACTTGAATTGGAGAAAAAATGAAAAGCACACTTTTGTTTTTGACCGGTAACATTGCAAAGGCGAGCAGATTGTCCGTCGTCCCTACTATCTTCGGACCAGAAAATGATGATAGGTGTGTATAATTTTTTAGAAACGATAAACCATTTTATTTAAACGACTTTTAACAAAACTCAAGTGTAAAATATTTAAAATATTTATTTTTACCATTTAAGTCTAAATTTTGATTGATTTTTTTTCCATAATCGAATCATTAAAATATTTCGAATTCTCGACGCATTAGAATTTTCCTTTTACTAAAAATTCGATGTACAATGTTTGTATGTTTACCCCAAGTTTCATAAATATTGAATCTACCAATTAATTTCAATAAACATTTTAAATAAGATTTTGATGTAAAAACTGTCTATACGTAATAAATCCTAATTAAACTTTTATAAAAGTAAGTTCTCTTGTCATGTCTAAGTGTCAAGAATTAAAAATTGTAGCAGATAAAAAGTTTCTAAAAATGAAATATTTTCAAAGTTTTATAATTAGTTAAAAAGTGGTCAACTTTCATGAAAATTTACTCCGGTTTGTTTAACAGTATTTTTAATACGTGATGTATATTTCAGGTTTTTAGAAACATTGCTAGTGGATTTACGACTAAATAATGAAAATTGATTGAGCGAAAATCGTGTTCACGACAAATTTGGCCATTTTTAAACGATGTTTGAAAATTGTGGTAAAATTCGAAAAAACCGTTGAAAATATAGAAAAATTATCACCAAAATAAAGTGCCGCCTACGAACGATTTCTGACCTATAGATTGATTACGATCGCTGGACGTAATTTTCGAAGAAAATTTACATCTCGATAAAGTTTCTCTGGAAAAAAAAGTCAAAATAAATTTAAAAAAAAACATAGTTGTAAAACCAGTGAAATATCTTGCGTTTCACTCAGAATCCACAACGTCACATAGAACACCACGTGTATTATTATACGAACGGCTACGGCTCACGAACATGGTCATTGCGCTCCGAGCTTTATTGAAAAATAATTCGCGAACGTCGTATACAATAATACATCAGACGTCATTCGTCTCCGCGTAACGTTATACAAATAAGACCAATTTATTCACTGTCAAGACCGACCCCGTTCGCGCGTAACGTGTTAAACGCGCGCGGCTCCTCCGCGGCACCCGTTAAGTTCGTAATTTCCCCCGAATGCCGTTTAAACTACGCAAAACACACACACACACACACACACACACACACACACACACACACACACACACACACACACACACACACACACACACACACACACACACACACACACACACACACACACACACACACACACACACACACACACACACACACACACACACACACACACACACACACACACACATACACGCGCTATAACCGGCCTCCGGTGAAACTAAAACCGCTACGATTCCGTCGGAGTGTTGTAATTCTCTGCCGCCGGACCCTTTTTCTCGCGCCCGGCCACTAGAACTCGGCAAAGTTAAATTATTATATATCACCCGTAATTATACGCGTTATACGCGGCTCGGAAAAACGAAAATCCCGACGTCGAGGGAATTCGCACGCGCTAATTTTACACGGACGGATTTCGAAATTCGACACCGTCGTCGTCGTCGTCGTCGTCGTGGTTCAATCTAAATCTATCAGAAGTTTATGGAATACGTATCAAATAAATAAACGGAGGATTACGTCACTGTCGGATAAACGATATTATAACCACGAAAAATAATTATATTATAATATTATGTACACTATCGATTTGTGTGATGCTAACTGCCGGTTTCCATTCCAATAACCGTCGTACACAGCGGAATGAATAAAAAATATAAATCACGACTGTTATACACATCACTTATTCAGACTTATTCAGTTAACGTACTGGAGTATAGACAAATCAAATTTTTTTCTTCGATTTCTGACCGATCGTACGTTACGGCTGCGGCAGAAAACGAACAATAACAGATAAACAGTGTTTAATATTTTTCACCGATTTCAAATCGTAATATTAAATTAAAAAATCAAAAATCTTATCACAATAAATTATAAAAGACAAATAAATATAAAAAAAAATAAATATAAAAAACAAATACAATTTAGTCGTCAGCTAATCAGCGCCAATGGAATTAAAAAAAAAAAAAAAAAAAAAAACCGAAATTTCATTGAAAAACAATAAAACATGCATTGTTCGAGTATCCAGTCATCTCTACGGTTTGACGAAAAAAATAATTATATTCACAACGTCATAGAGGAATGCAAATATTTGAATTTATTCCATAGAGCATAGCGTTGCTGTTCCAATCACGGACTAAGATATATTTTAGTCCGTGGTTCCAATCTTACCATGGGCTGGTTATCTATGGCCCGATTATCATTTATTAGCAACGAGCACAGATATAGATAATATTATCTATAATAGATTATATATTATATTATCTATAATAGATCTATATATAGATAATATTATTTATTATCTATATATGTGGCGACGAGTCATTGTGTGATTACAGCTGTCCCGTATTTATCCAATTATAAATTAGCTATTCAACGATGTGTTATAATATAAACTCTATGGCCATGACTGAAAATAATAGATATTTTGTTATTTCGTGTTCTCGGTGTTAAACGTTGATTTAAACTTGCAGTTTTTCGACCACAGTGACAACTTTTTAATTTTATTAATCTAAGAAAAACCTTGTTTTAAATTAATGCGAATCGTATCAGTCAATTATTATTATTTTTTTATTTATTCGAATTAAATGTTTCAGCAGAATTACACGCTATTACTAGTTTGATTACATGTTTTAGAATTTACAAATAAAAATTATTAATTTAGTTAGTTATTGATCTTTTTGGTTCGAAAGTCTGAAAGTCGGAGATCTTGCTGTAATCGTGATTTTAGTCACCGATTTTTTGTTTTATGTCCCAGGTTGTAGAATTGTTCGCGTCAATCATTTTAAAAATGATAGTAACTGATACGTATCTACGTGCCATAGAAAATAGATCGTTTTGCTAAATCCATGTCGATTTATTGGGTAAAAACGTCAGTAGTACTTTGACGAAATCAATATTATTCTTTAAAAATCAATAAAAAAAAAAAATACATGATATTTGTCAATAAAGCATTAGCCAGGTAAATATGAAAATAAATTATAATTCCGTTTAACAAATATGAACAATCTCACAGCGCACTATCACCACAGTGAGACGTATATATCAAAAAAAAATCAATAAGTATACTAATCGTATTCATTCATAACATAATGAATATTATATTAACTAAATCATCATATTCACGGCGTGATTATCGACGAATATTTTTCCGAGTACAATAACTGCAAGGGCGTCCCTGACCCTATTTTCAGGGAGGGGCGACTTTTAGACTTGTAATGTTGAGGAATAAAAAATAAACAAAAATAATTTAACAATAATATTTAGGATTAAAAATAAATAAAAATTCTTTTAAATGAAGCACAAACTAATTAAAATTATTATTATATAAAACAAATTCTTTGAATCGTTTGTGTTCTGCAAATCTACCTATTTATTATTTTGTACAAGTCTACGTGAACTGTGAAGACGTATTCGTGTACTACAATAATATAATTACTATTTCGTGTTTAACAAAAAAAAAAATTATCGAACGTTCAATATCAGATAACGTGTATCTCAAAGTATCTATCGTTATAAAATCGGTACAATACGAGCTGGGTAAATTCCGAGCGCTTCTATCAATATATTACACACCTATATCATAATCTATGACTAAATAATTTCGTAATTTTTTTCTTATGATTTTTATAACATAATACAGATAATGTAAAAAAAGTAAAAAAAAAAAATTTAAAAGGCCCAGGGGGGGGGTGATCGTCCATCGCCCCCCCCAGAAATACGCCCTTGAATAACAGTAGTTTTTACTGTACTCTTACCGTGTAAAAGTTTTACGCGACAACCGACGAAACACGACGATAATGAAACCCGACGATCCCGCGGCACTCTCGTGATCCGTTTTCGTGGAAAACATCATAGTGGCGGACACCGTGGTCGTGTGTCGTGTGTGTCGATGACCGAAACGAAAACACGACGACCGGCCCGAGCGTCCGAAAAGCCGCCGGACGTGTGGTTTGTTTACTCATCGCCGCAACTCCTGGTCTTCCGCTTTCTCGGGTTTTGCCGACGGGTCAGGTCCCGTTTATACGTCGACAACGCTCGTGCGAAATCGCGGGAAAATATTATCATTACACGCGGGCACCGTTTTTTCCGGCGAGACGCAGTGACGAGGGGACGCGAAACGTCGAAGGAGAGAACACGGTAAAAGCATTTGACAATTTATGCTAATGAAAACGATCGCAATATCGTGCTTTTTTGCGCGCGCGCGCACACACTAAAAAGGTACCGCGTGTTTTAAGGCGAAACTAAATTGTGTGTCCCGTAAAAAGCGCCCGTACGACGTCATAAACATAACTGTTTGTGTGTGTGTGTGTGTGTAATACGTATATTGTGTACGTCCCGAATGCGCGGCAAAGTATCAGAACGTAAAAGTGTGCGCGGGAACAAAGGCGTTTTCAGTAAAAGTGAAATGTTTTATTTATTTAAACTAAACATTTTAAATATTTACGTAACGAACGCTGGGACTTTTAAATTCACGACACGGAAATAACGTCGTGTTTATTTGCCGAATTTTCGGTTCGCGCGTCGTACGAACCGGGGTTGGCTTGGCTACGACGACGAGGACGACGGGGTGGGCAGCTGCCTGCCCGGTGACTCGGCGTAGGGTTTTACCGTCTCGGTTTTTTTTACGTTTTTCATCATATTGAAAATATTAAACAGATGAATTTTTTAGTTTCTAATCCAATTATTACAGTCAATATTATACGAAAACGACGTTGTCAGTTTGTTTTTTTCGATTTGAATCAGTCATTCATAATAAAAATAATAATAATAACAATGATAATAATTATAACAATGTTGAATTCCTTTTGTTCGCATTTTTTATGTCCGCTGGATACCAGATATTTCAGCCACAAATAACGTCATTGACTTGATTTATGCACCAGCGTCGTGTACGACTTGACATTTCGTACCGTAAGCGATACGGTTTGTACATTTTAAGACGTTTATATATTGTGTGTTTTGATATTAACACGAAAACACATAGAGGTAATTGATTTATGATTGATTAAATAATTGCAAAAAGTTGAATCATTAGCAATATTTGACAATATTTATTAGTTGTGATTAAACCGGACAACGATTTCAAGGTTTTAAAAATGAAATCGTTTAGCCGAGCGAAAAAATTACAGGTTCCAATTGTGTAAGACTGCGAGAAACAGCCTCAAATATTCGATCATGAAGCTCCGTCAATAAAATGGCCTATTTCTCCTCTCACAACTATAACGCCTCGATATTACAAATTCACTATGATTTGTATTGTATTTGTTAGATTTAATTATATTTTGTATTCACTTGTCGTATCACTCGTAATCGTTGTAAAACTGCTATTAACATATTGAACAAAAAAAAAAAAAAAAAAATTAAAAATTAAAAACAAAACATAGATGTGCAGATAGTTGTATTGTGTATAGTGATGGGCAAATTCCTGGGAATATATTTTTGGGAATTTCCCCGAGGTAATTTCCAGAAATACTCCCAACACCGGGAATTTCCCGGGAATATAATGAGTTTTTAAATATTGATCATAATCTTCAGTTTTAAATTAAACTTATGGCTGTAAGCCTGTAAATGATCCAAATTACAGTTCTTTACTGATATTACTTCAGTTTAGATTTTTATTATTTAAAAAAATGTTACTAAGTAACTATAATTTCATTTTTTAATTAAAATTTAAACAATGATCACAAAATTAAATATCCAACTTTTATTTTATGTTAAAAAATAAAAATAAACATACTGAAATGCGGAATAACTTTTACTTATACATGTAATGAACAATATATATATATATATATATATATATATATATATATATATATATATATATATATATAATAACATTAGGTACTTCAGTATCATTATTAATAAAAATAAAAAGGAGCAGTATTCTTAAATCTTAAACTACTCATACTTTTAAAATAACAATATTATGAATTTACGATCAAAAATAAAAAACAATTAATAAAGTATCCAAACTATTTTTTTTTTTTTTTTTTTAATTTCTCGAGAGGCTGGGGAATATTCCGGGAATCACCCCAGACGTGAAGGTCTAGACTTACGAATTAAAAACGAGCCATCAACGAGCCGGGGGACAGTGGATTTCACGTCAAATGAACAAAACACGCCGCTCGATGTCGACGAAAACCCGTCGAGAAAACAAAATACTCGATACGCCCGCGTTCGAGTACGCAAAACGGTACTAATAAGAACAACAACGGTTTTGTTACCTGCAAACAACGCACCGGTCGACGGTAATTTCTCGCCAGACGTCGGTTCGACGAATGTTTTTTTTTCCATACTGTACGCGAAAAGCGTAATATGAATTTATAGTTTCTACAGACAATAACCACAGTCAGTGTACATATTATTTGTAATCCGTTTTTTTATTTTCACGTATCCCGTGCAATACGGTTCTAACACGACGCGTCTTACGGAATCCCGTCGAAACCGTATACTCAAAGGTACGCATATCTCAAAGGCAGCATATTTTCCGATTTCGTATTTTTTGGCGTAAAGAAAATAATAATATGATCACCTGCAGAACGTGTTGCGTTGCAGTTGCATGTTGTGATTTATAACACCACACTGTCGGTGAAGCGTATTGAAATCGTACAGATGTAATTTTTGTAGTTATAATCAACGGCGTAGCCACGAAAAACGGAAAAACGGAAAGCTTACCCTTACTTCCTTCGGTTAGGAGTGAAAAATAATTTATCGAGTTTATCTCTATGCAACTTGAACCACAGCTAAGATACGTGAAAAATCTATCGGCGAAAAAAAAAATTAGAAATCTAAAATGGATAACTTGTACATTTACTAGTAGTAGTAGTAGTCATTGGTGCATTTAGGCGGGGGATGGCGACTGTGGCAAATGCCAAAAGTGCCAATTTTCGAGCCGCGGCAAAACTTACCACGTCGATTTATAACATAATCATAAGATTTATTATAATGGTTCTACCCGAAATATTTTCGAAGAAAATCTAATTTTCATCACTTGTCCACAATTCCTCATGGCAAAATTAAATTAAATAATGTCGGTACCCTGATGTTACCCTTCTGGTTTATTTAAATGACATAAATCTGATGTCGCTGTGAGACAATTTAAACGATAACTAACTGCATAACCTTATTAGCAAATTATTTTAAGGAGAGAGGGGGGGAATATTTTGCCCCAAGGCGCAAAATGTCTAAATGCGCCACTGGTAGTAGTAGCAGCGGTAAGTTGTGAATTTTGCACGAAAAATGCACGACGATGATAATGCAAACGTTTGGCTTTGTAAAAAAAAAAAAAAAAAAAGTCGGAGTGGAGTCGAATATTCGGTGCAGTGGCACACATGACGTGTTTTCTCGCAATCGGCTTTCCGAAAAAGCATTCCGTTCTCCTCGATCGGTCGTGAAACGCGCAATTATTGTGCTATTGTAATCCGTCGGCATAAAATTCGACCGAAACAACCGGAAAGACAGAAACGGGCGAGCACAGGGTGTCCGGTCAGATTTCACGTGCTGTGATAAATGAGTTTTCCGTGTGTTCGTCGATTTTTATGTTTTATTTTTATTTTTTTACTTTTTTATAATCGGCGTTTATGTTTTCAACAATATGAGGGTAATTAATACAATATGAGGGTGTTGCTAACGGGTCTCATCCCTCGAATCGCAGCTATTCATGTAATTTTTTTTCGTTTCAGCACACATTTACTTATTGTTTAACTGCACAGAAGAATACACATGTATACGTATACAGAGTGAGTCATATATCTTTTGGACGAATGCAACGACTTTTTTCATTCGTTACGTATTTTTGATTGTTTTTGTAATACAAATATTTTAGTACTCAGCTACGACAAGTCGTATTAGAGAAATTTTTTTGATTTTCGGAACTTAAATTTTAAATTTGGTTTTTTTATCATTAAAAAAAAATAAATCAGAATGGCCATTTTAA
The DNA here is from genome assembly GCA_027580255.1 of Therioaphis trifolii. Taxonomy (NCBI): domain Eukaryota; kingdom Metazoa; phylum Arthropoda; class Insecta; order Hemiptera; family Aphididae; genus Therioaphis; species Therioaphis trifolii. The sequence continues at coordinate 31,625,450 of CM050410.1, read as the reverse complement.
AAGCCCGATTTTTAGAAAAATTATGGTGGTAAAATATCTTATTAAAGTTTGGTCATTAATTTATTATGATCTTTAAAGTTTTTGAAAATCCGAATAATGCGATATTTAAAATAAGTGTACGATCTATCGTGGTTTAAATTTGATTTCGATTAATCTTTCCATAAAATCATGTACGTGATTTAAAGATATTATTCCGTACATATTAAGATATCCAAGTGGCAATATTTTATCATTTAATCACTATGCATTTAATTTTAAGAGTGACAACGAAAATTTTTAAATAAATACAATTTTTTATAAATCATTTAATTAATTGTGGTGTACAACATTACGTGTTACAATTAAATAAAACACAATATTACTGTCAACATGTTCATCTTTATTAGAGATTCAAGCTCCGACATTTTCCTAAACATGGCTATTTTGAATATTTTATCAAATGATACAATCAAATTTGAAATTTTGAAATTTGAATTCTAAAAACAAATCTTGAAAGTCCATTTTTACTATAGCGCATAACTCAGATACTAAAATAAAACAAAATATAAAACGACGAATAGAAAATACATTAATTGCATTTATTACATAATCTGAATCACTCCGTTTAATATAATTTTAGTCATAAACCCTACGAATCGTAAAAAAAAAAAAAAAATGATAATTTTTACCAACTCAAGGAACATTATAAACGTAATATAAAGCCTCGTCGGACACCCTGAGTTTAGTGTACATTGTTTACGTCATATACGTGTACACTTCTATTGGAATGCGTTTGTTCATGAGCGAAAAAGTATAAATTGCGTTACGCGCCGTAAGTAGCTGCGCAAAAAGGTTTCGCGTTTAATTACAAATATTAATCATTTCGCCTTGGTGTACAGTAAAGAACAGTAAACTCGGGGTTTTTTTTTTTTTTAACGAAGTAACTTGTTTTGTACCCCGGCCGAAACTCGCGGTCTTCCGTGAAACTTTCGGAACTTTGCGGGATAGCTGACTCGAGACTGCCGGGCGTAATTATCACTTAGGCGTCGTCACTTTTACGATTACGACCATCCGGAGTCGCGGCAAAACGCGTATTCATTCTGCGCGCCGTCACCCGCGACGCGTGTAAAAACGCGATCGGATTTCTTCGTTGTCGCTACCACACGGCCGGCGGACTGCCTCGTGAAACCACCCGTGTAGGCGCGAAAATCGCATACGACAACTTGTCGTGGCAGACCTCTTTGTCGGGGGACGCGTACGACCTGTACGACACGAAACACAATCGATATTTTATACGCGTATTACGATTATTAAACCGTATTTGTCATAATGTACCTATGTGATGTATTATTTCCAGAGCCGGATTAACATAGGTGCAAAAGGAGCTTTTTGGGAGCAGCATATAATTTTTGTAATACAAATATTAAATATCGTGTATAATATGTTTCATTATTCAAATTTATACATGATTAAATCGAGTAATATACGATTGGCTATTGAAAAATTACATATTTTCATTATAATAATATATTTTATTATTTTTAATATATAAAATTATAAGCTATAGCACTGAATAATGTATCTACAATATTATAAGGATGTACTTGTGACATAGTACAACCATGAATATAGTGGTATAAATCACAGTTTATATACAATTTTGTAAAATTCTGTTATAAATAAACGACTTCTGTAGTTTTGTCTAATCGATTTTCTGTGCCGCGTTGTTAATTACGCTTTGTATCGGCTTATTTTTGTTAAAATATACATACCTGCGCCTATTATATGTATAAATAAAATATGGAATAATTAAGGTTTTAAACTTGTAGTAGTTATTTACGTAATAATATAAGGTACCAAATGTATTATTTTTAAATTGTTTAACTCATTTATACAATATTACATGAAATACATATTATATATTACGGCTGTTTTAAGTTTTTAACGACTTCTTGATAAGAAATTTCCTGTCAAATATATATTGCTCCAGGGCGACTCTGAACCTTAATATGGCTCTGATTATTTCCGTCATTTAAGGTTCACATGTCCAGCCCTTTCATCTTGCGGGCAATGCCTCATAAGGCATGATGCTTCCTGTAACACCAATTTTTCCCAAATAAATTCCCTGTCCAGCAAAAGTATTCTCCAAATAAAATCCATGATCCACTTTGTTCCCATTTCAAACTTAAAAATATAATATCATTCTCACTACGACCTTTACGAATTACACGGTAGCTAATTCAACGTTTATCTTTTTATTTAATTTTTTTTGTTTTCGTTTTGATTATTATTATTGAGTTGTAAGTGTTGAGATGTAATAATTTATGTCAAATCACATCTATAAAAAACAAAAAAACAAAACATATGTGATATACTATCGGTTATTACTCATTGCACATCACTACCATAATCGTAATTCGTCGATTAGAAATATTACAGTAATTTCAATCAACATTTTCTTCTTTACTTTTGTTTAAACCTTAATATTTATATATAACCATACTTTATAAGTGAATTATTCCAATCTTCGTTTTTAGCGAAAACGTCTAGCGCCTTTTCACGGTTTTCTCGACCCGTTAATTAAATATTAAATTGATTTATCGATTTTGGTTATTTTCAACTCTTTAAGCGTTATTTGAGAAATTCCGTCTTTATACTGCCTTATTAGCTGACGGAAAATAGTCGAACCAGAATTCACACACGGGGAAAATTCCCCTGTGCCCATCCCTGAATCCGCCTCTGACTTCTAAGAGCATCGGAAATATTATTAAAATCCTTACGTCTATCTGCGTACAACGATGACGGCAACTGTTTTCTTTCTCTCTCTCTCTCTCTCTCTCTCTCTCTCTCTCTCTCTCTCTCTCTCTCTCTCTCTCTCTCTCTCTCTCTCTCTCTCTCTCTCTCTCTCTCTCTCTCTCTCTCTCTCTCTCTCTCTCTCTCTCATACACATTCTTTCGAATCGTGTTGTTTGAAGTCTGAACGCTATTTTGTTCTCTAAACTCGTTCCATGCGATTTTTCTGTTTTTTATTTCGTCGGAAACGTGCAGCGTAAGTATAGTAAATATTAACTCTTAACTCGTAAGCTAAAATTTTGCTGCCCTGCAATAATTGTACACATAAACGAGTGCAAATAAACACGACCGTACGCGGTAACACTACAGAGTACGTTGTAGTACCGTAACGATAATAGAGTAGCAAAACATTGCTGTTCCGTTACTCGCCACGATGTGCAAAAAAACGTTTTGAAAAAAAAAAATCCCAAAAAAGGAAGCCAACGCGGGTTCAAATAGAAATCGTATGAGCGTAACAACACATAAAATAATCGTAATCATTATATACGTACACGTGGGCTATACGAACGACGACCACGACCAGCGACTCGATGTGTGTATAAAAAGCGTATTTCGTTTTTGTTTGGACTTTTGGCGCCGAGAAAAACAAACGCATTACGTTCGAACGTCGTACACTCAACAACACAAGTATTATCTCAGACGACGGTGGCGTGTAGAACCCGCTGGCCGAGTGAGTCTTTACTAAGTGGCGTTAAAAGCTCTTGAAAAAAAAACAAAAATTGTCGGATTCGAAAATTTAATAAATAAATCGGAAATCGCGAACGAGACGAATGCACTCGAGTACCTAGTACATAACGTTCGTCTGTATAAATCCGATGAAATCAAATTAGTCCCGTGATTTCACGCGCGCGGCAGTACACGGAATAATCGTAAAAAACGGTCGATGTGAACAAATTGCATGCGTGGTTGATCCGTTTTTCGGTAACCGGATTACAAGCTGTGTGAATTACTCGCTCGATTCGATTATCGTCCGGCACCCCGGTACGCGGGTTTTGGCGAATAAAAATAAAATTTTTCACATTGCACGTCAAAAAAATAAATTACGTTATGATAAATTATTTTTACTCGACTTCTGTGCAACTTAAAAATATGTATGTACGTCGGTATTGATTTTTATTTATATATCATAATATGTGCGTAAAAAATAAAAATAGAAATAAATTCCGGTCGAATTTCCCTGGAAATCGGTCTATGATTTTCAATAGTTAGCAAAAATCGATTGTAAAAAAATCGATGTATAAAAAACGATCGTGGTACTGGGAATTGTCCGTTTGCGCCGAAAAAAAAAAATTAAATCTGGTAAAGCCCGTTTGTGCCAAAACAAAGAAGTTCATATTTACCCATAGCTCTTTTGTGCCAAATTTACCCGCGTAAACGTTTTTCAATCTCACAAACAAATTATTATTTTTATATGAATTTCTCGTACCTTACTTCACAAAATACCTAGTCAAAACAATTATTCTGTTCAGAGTTTAAGGTGTAAATTGATTGCGGAAAAATATTACCGATTACGTCTTGTTGTACGACATTTTCTCGTGATCGTGTGAAAAGCGGTGGGTCGAATTTTAATATAAACATCAAAATTGTATACTTGAGTACAATAAATGTACATAATAGTTAATGTTTGATGATATTTTTTTGGTATTGAAAAGTTTTTACGCGGGTAAATTCGGCACAAATGGGCTGTGAGTAAAAATGAACTTTTTTTTTATTTTGGCACCAACAGGCAATGCTCGCGGTATAAGGGTTATACGAAGGATATTACGATTTCATAAGAACGAAAAAAAAAAGTTTATCGATTTCATAAAAAAAAGACAAGTGGCATTCGGGGACTGCCGCGATAAAGCTATTGCATATTAAATAAATAAGAAGTTGATATAATTTAAATTTTTTTTATTATTCTAGTTATTCAGGAATTTGTATCATAGAAACTATAGGCCAAGGGTCGGCAATTGATTTCTATAACGGTCCAGATAATTTGAAAGCAAATTTTCGAGGGCCAGAAAAAACTTAAATATCAGTTAGATAATAATCCATGTATTTATTTTCGTATTAAATAACAGTATAAGATAATCATTAATGTATTTGTTAACGTAATCTCCAATTACGTCATAACAAACGGATCAAATATCCAAATTCTATACGGAATAATTCTAAAATGTGCGGAAAACGACGTCTGAGAAAAATATTTTTGGATGGTCCAGTTTTTTCATCTCCGCGGGCAGGATTTGGCCCGCGGGCCGCCTATTGCCGACCCATGCTATAGGCCTATGATAACTAAAACATGAAACATAAGTTTTTTTTTTTCTCATAAAATGAGTTTGTTTTGTTGGTATGACAATACGGTTCGCCAAGCGGTAGACAGAGAGGGGGATTACGGGATTCCACAGGTAGTGGTCACGCTTTTTCGTTACGGAAAATTTTTTTTCAGTCACTACACCAGACCCGCGATAAAAGCTATGCAATAGCTTAAAAAAACTCAGTGCTCGTTTTGTCAATTTATATCACGAAACGTCGTACGACGGTGGCTGCAGTATGTGAAAATCGTCCGTGTAAACGATCCTAATTTATTTTTCGTACTCGAGAACAGACCATTATTGACACGTTCACGACCCAAGACCTTTTTGAAAATCTCTGGGACAAACCCAAACCAAATCTAATTAATTTTTAATGCTTAGAACTTATACTTTTATAGTTTTGACTTTTAATTTTAATTTTTTTTTCCTACCTGTTTTTTAAGACATGTCATATATTTGTGACATGGGTTTATATAAATAATTATTATTACGAAAAACCCAATGTCACACATAGTTGACATTGGATATTTTGTTCTTTTCATTTTCTAAAGTGTTTATATACCAAATTAATATTTATTTGTATCAATTGGAATAACCAAAAACAATATAAATCAACATAGAGCTATTTTAATTACATATTAATATCAACTTGTTGTATAAAAAAGATCCATTGGAATTGAAATAAATAAACAAATCGTTGTACAATTTCAAAAAAAAAAAAATGATTATAAAATCAACATGTTATAACAGAAATTAAAATATCAACTTATTATATAAAAAATATACATCAGAATAAAGTGATACCCAGTGATAAAATAAATATAATAAACAATGTTATAGAGTGGTATAGTGTAATAACAATGTTGTAGTGGTCCTAACAGAAAACCACGTACACCGATAGATAGCGTAGGTAGCGCTTAATAAGACCATTGTGATGATAGTGAAGTTAGCCCCACCAACTCATCCGATCGACTCCAAACCTATGTCAAAATTTTGCAAATTAATAGATAAAAAAATGTACTAGTTGAATTTACATGATATAAATTTGACCCTAAAAAAGGTGTTTACCTACCAAAAAATCGGTGGATTTCACAATCGGCCTAAAAAAGACGATTAAAATATTTTGAAAGTTGTATACAATACTTTCCAAGGCACGATATATTATATACAAAGATACTATTTTTTATTTATTTTAATGATTGTGATTAGTGAATACCTACTTACTTATAATTTATAATATAGGAAGGTATAAAAACTTTGCAGAATAAAATTAATTAAGACGTATACTAAAAAATCACATTTTTAAACACACAAATTGAAATTTGTTTTCAAATCAAAGTAGAATGTATTACATATGAATAAAGATTTCCAATTACATACCTGTTCATCGTCCATCTTTTAACAAAATATAGTCTAATACGAGCAGAATTCGTCAATATATAATATATTGAAAATGTATAATATTCAACTTAAAAGTATCTGTCAAGTAATATCCCAGAACACAAAAATGCAAATGACAAAATAATTTAAAATACACGTGAATGTGTAAGTAAATTACTGACTTTTAATTCATGATAAAAATAGTATGCCCGGAGATAAAGATATTTCACCATAAAATAATACAATGAAATCAAAGTAAACAAAATGATAACATGTCCAGCGTGAAAAACATTAAAAATAGCACAATAAATACCCATTCATATATGTAGTATGTACAAAACATCGCTATCAATGCTATTTTAATATTAGAAAGAATTCAAGAATCAAGAAGAGCATTATATTTATTTTATAATACACTGTTGAACGCTAAATGCTTTAAAATAAAATTATAATACTTAGATACTTGTTTTGTTTTTTAAATCAAGAAATAAATGATAAATAAAAATGTAATTATGAAAAAATAAAATATAAATAAGTAAAAACGATCAGGATACAGGAGTTGGGTGGGATACACGTGGTGAATTGATTGGTTAGGCATTTTAGGATAGATTTCGGAATTATTTTGTATTATAAAAAAAAAACGATTTTGAACGAGTGTGATTTGTTAGTCTTAAATATTGTAATATATTTATTTTAATATTATAAAAGTTAAAAATTTTCAAAAATAGTACTACGTATAGATGATACCAATATAAACATTTGGTGAAAGATTCAAGTTTCTAAGGCTAGTACTTTCTGAAAAATTAAAGTCTATTATATGTTTATAGTAAATCATTATTTAACGCGTGAATTTTTGAAAAAATACAGCTTCCAAAACTCGTCAACATTTTCTAATTGAACAAATCACTTTGAAAAACAATCAAAACTGGTTTTACACAAAAATTACCGTTTTTCCCTCATTATTTTTTTGATTTTCCCATCGAATTTGAAAACTTTTGGGAATTTTCACTAATTAACTAACTAATCTAAGGTACCCCCGATATCTGATTTGCTACCGAAAACATACCATGAAGTTCAAAATTGAACCATTATTTCGACTAGTTATGTTGTACACAGACGCAAAAAAAAAACAGCATAGTAAAATCAATACATTCTTCACTGCGTTCAGAATCTAAAATAATAATAAAATAATAAAATATAATAAAAATAAAAATAAATAATAATAAATAAATTTATATTTATAATTTAATATAATTAAATATTTAAAATATTTATAATTTGTTTTTTTTAATGTTTTCTTTTAATAGAGTGCTAGAGTGTGTATTCGTGTGCGTTAAGGATAACATAATAAATATTTTATTTTACAATACTATTATAATATAAACTTATGCTACCTATTTTAAGAACAAAACGTTTTAATTTATAATATTAAATTGGTCTAATGTACTTATAATTAATTTAAAAAATAAATTAACTCTTGTTTAGAGTCGATCGGACGAACAATTAATTTCACGGACTTTTTAGTGATTTGATAATTCAAAAAACAATGAGCAATTATTTGCAAACTATTGGCATAGGTTTTGAGTCGATCGGACGAATTGATGGGGCTAAGTGGATTTAGCCCCACCAGACGGAAAATTGATTTCGTAACACATTTAGTGATTTGCAAATTCCAAAATCCAATTTGCAATTATTTGCAATTAATTTGCAAAATTTTGACATAGGTTTGGAGTCGATCGGACGAGTTGGTGGGGCTGAGTGAATTTAGCCCCACCAGACGGAAAATTGATTTCGTAACTTATTTAGTGATTTGCAAATTCCAAAATCCAATTTGCAATTATTTGCAATTAATTTGCAAAATTTTGACATAGGTTTGGAGTCGATCGGAAGAGTTGGTGGGGCTGAGTGAATTTAGCCCCACCAGACGGAAAATTGATTTCGTAACTTATTTAGTGATTTGCAAATTCCAAAATCCAATTTGCAATTATTTGCAATTAATTTGCAAAATTTTGACATAGGTTTGGAGTCGATCGGACGAGTTGGTGGGGCTGAGTGAATTTAGCCCCACCAAACGGAAAATTGATTTCGTAACTTATTTAGTGATTTGCAAATTCCAAAATCCAATTTGCAATTATTTGCAATTAATTTGCAAAATTTTGACATAGGTTTGGTGTCGATCGGATGAGTTGGTGGGGCTAACTTCACTATCATACCATTGTGCTGTGATAGTTGTTTAAAGAAACCCAAGCCCACAATAAATAATTGAAAATCATATACTGAGTGTCACATATGTGTGACACGGGTTTATTTGAAGAGACCCTCATGTCTCATATATGTGACACGTGGCCGCAAACGTGTTAACTCGAGGGTATCTAGTGTTGTTCTTAAACACCCTCACGGCGGCGCTCTCGGTCGTGCCGAGGAAACAGACGGTACGATTGTACCGACGACCGACGACGTGTGCCGTAGGACGTTATGTCGAACACCGTCGACTGTAAATACTCGGAACGCTGCTCGGGGACCCAACACTGACGAACGGTCGTTCTCGATTATTTCCCCTCGATGCGATTTAAGCGGTCGTCTATGTCAACACCACCGGTCGTTCTGCGGTACACACCACGCATTGTATTATTTTGGATTTGACAACGACTTATGCGCCTGTGTGTAAAAGCACACACACAATACATGATACCAGTGGCGGCAGCTCGTGATGTTCAAAACGGGTGGTGTGCAATTATTGAAAATGCGTATTAATAAAATAAAATAAAATTAGTCACATCCAATATTAAAATATTTACTTTGATAAAATGATAATTAAACGTAATTTTAGAAAATAATAGGTTTACTTAAATACATATATCATATTATAACCAGGTGTACATTTTATCTACTGTCGAAACAAGCAACAGTGTCGTAACTAAAAACAATTTTGAAAAATAAATGAAAAAATTACATATTTTTATATATGAAGTCAAGTTTTCGTTCTTTAACTAACAATTCTATAACTTAATTATTGAAATAGCGCATACGAATTAAAGTGATCGAGTGTGCAGCAGTAAGTGCACACCACGGTTCCATTTATTCGTCAATACCCCCACTCATCGACTAACGTTTATAAAACTAATAATTTTGTATTATGGAATAAATACAGTTTAATACAGTGTTTCCCAAAGGGTGTGCCGTAAAATTTGAATGGTGTGCCGCGAAAACTTGAACTTTTTTTTTATAAAAAAACAAAATGATTTTTTTCAAAATATTAAAATATATAATACAAGTAAAAATAATTAATACAAAAATTAACTTTAAAATTACAAAAAAAAAGATATAATTATAAATTTTAGTGTGAAACGTGTGTTTGATGTTGTTTGCATAACAGTTCAATTCTAGGAGGGATCGACGAATGATGATAAACACACTCGCATTTCTTGTTCAACTGATAAAAGTCGTTCGCGTTTCTTATTTTTAATATTTGCTAGTGCAGAAAACCCAAGTTCACACAGGTATGTTGTAGAAAATGGTTATAATATATTTATTGAAATTTTTGTAATTATCGGATACTCTGTTTTAATAAAACTCCAAAACTGGAACAGTTAAATTTTAATTTCAATGAACGATCAGATTGAAGTTCTAAAAGTCGATCTTGTTCAACTAATCCTAGATATGTGATATTACATTTTCATTTTTTCTAAAAATTTATTATAAAAAGTACATCGCAAAAATTCAATAAAATTCGGGCTTTTTGTGGTGTGGTTTGAACGTAACTGTTTCATACGACCGAACGAATTATAATTTAATATTGAAAAGACAAAAATTTATGATACAAAGAACAGTTCTGTGATATATATATATATATATATATATATATATATATATATATATATATATATATATATATATATATATATATATATATATATATATATATATATATATATATATATATATATATACAAATACAGCTATTGAGGGATAATAATATTATTACCTTATAACGATAATAATACCTGACATCATTACGAATTATTCGATAAGTAGATAATATTTATCCAAAGTGTGTCGTGACTAATGATAACTAATAATAATGTGCTGCGATGGGAAAAAGTTTGGGAACCGCTGGTTTAATAGATATTGTAATAAAATTAAAATACATTTTAGCTATTTTTATCTTTAATGATCTATGTGGTGTGCGCACACCTGCACACCTAGGCACGAGCCGCCACTGAATGATACATACGAGTTTCATTGAAAATACATATGTAATTGTAATGTTTGACGAGGGCGATCATAAGGGAGGGCTGTGGGAGTTGAAGCCCGCCCCTCGGGTATTCGGAGTATTTTAAAGATTAAATAAAGAACGAATAAATACAAAACAAAGAATAATGTTCAAGTGGATAGAACTGTAGTGATGGTACGAAATAGCAGTAGCCGCTATAATAGCACTGCTATTTCTCAATAGAAATAACAGGTTGCTGATCAGAATACAGAAAAAAACAGTGACTGCTATTTCTTTGATATTTTTATTTTATTTCAGCCTATGTTTCTACACTGTAGTGATGGTACGAAATCAAATATTTGTATTAATTTTGTGTAATAAAATAATATTCTATTTAGCATTATATAGTAGTCACTATAACGGATTCGACAATAATAAACATTCAATTGCCTAAAAATTATTGCGCTCAAATTTATCAGTAATAACAGATAGTAGGTAGTAAACTTGTAACAGTATTTGATATTCTGTAGTTTGATTAGCAGTCACTGGCCACTGCTATATTGTTAGAGTAAGGGTGGCCACACACTACAGTTTTATTTGTCCGTGTACCACGTTCGAACAACGTACACCGATAGTGTGTGGGCAATAAAACGGATGAAAAACACCGTACACGGACACGGAGTAAAAACTGAGAAGTTTGATTTTTTGTCCGTGTTCGGTGTTCGAAATGAAGAAAACCGAAGGTGTGTGTCATCCACATTCGGTTTTCGAACTAAAACCATACAATATTGCGTATATAGTATGTGGATGTACGAATAAAACGGTCCGTGTTGTTCGAACACTGTACAATGAAACAAAATGAATAGTGTGTGTCGTTCATCGGTGTACGAACTAAAAACCGTAGTGTGTGGCCATTTTAATAATGATTATCAGTTCAAATAATAGCTGTTATCTCTAAAAACAGCTATTCTACATGACTATAGCAAAATAGCAATAACTGCTATTTTTCACTGCTATTTACAAATAGCAATAGCAGTAGCAATCGCTAAGAAAAATTATAGCGTTTTACCACCACTAGATAGAAGCAATTCGATCAAATTATTGATTTTTATTATTAGCGAAATACAAACATAGATACTTATTACGCTCGGTGATAATAGTAAAACAAATACTCTATGGATGCAAAAACGGGCCACGGATATAATATTAGCGGATAACGAGTCAGCTGTTGGCACGAATTAAAACGTTAATAATCATCAGTTGATTATTTTTTTTTTTTTTTTGTTTACCAAGATGATAAACAGTAACCATCGTTTAATTTAAATATGACATTGGTGTTTGTATCTATGTGACTATGTCAATTAACATCATCAGTTGTTGTCAACGTTTTTATTACCAAATATTATATCATACTATACTTAAGTGCTCATCGTGAACATAATAGTGATTTTATTATTGTAAATAATGTCAAATATATATAATTTAATAATTATCATTAATATGACGAGAAGGGAAATTTTATATTAAAATAGTTTTTTTTTCAATTATAAATCGCAATTATAATTACGTTTTATATTTGCTGCCATACCGGTGACCATGGCCAGTGCTAAGAGGACGTCTCCGTATACTAATATGTTTCAACAATTTTTCGAAATCGACCGTGCGCGACAGGAGCGTTTGAACGCATTATCAGTTTCAAGTATAGTAAAAATTATTTTCAGCGTCGTCTAAAACGATAAAATCTCCCGATTGTTGATCAAATCGAGTAACTTCGAATGGTGTTATACAGAAAGCAACCATCCCACAAATGTTAAAAAAAATCAAGTAACTATTTAATATATATTTGCCCGTATGCATAGTCCACTGTTAAGGGTTACCTAAAACTGCTTAGGTGTTACCTAGCTACGGGGCATGTAGCCAATAATTAGCGAGCCCCTAAATTTGAATTGCATAGTCAAAATTTAAGTAACCCGTAGTTAGGTAATACTTAAATAAGTAATCCTTAAAATTACGTTTTTATTCCATGATATTTTATGTTATCAGTTGAGTTATCACTTATCAGTGGTTCATTTTTGTATTCGTTGGAATTTTCATTTTTAAATTGTCAATTTGTCATTAAAAATTTATTAATAAACGCACAATAATGAAAACTGTTAAAAGAGAAAGAGGGCCAAACTGGGATATACAGGAAAAAGAAATATTTTTCCACTGTGTATCCAAAGTAAAACATGTAATAGAAGATCCAAAAAAAGATTTTAATTCGAACCAAAAAAAACACGAAGCTTGGGAAAAAGTGACAAATGATTTCAATTCACATGCTCAAGTCCAAAAGGTAAGTCATTATGTATACTTAACAAATAAAAATTGGCATTTTTAGGTATTTATTTTATAAAATATACCAGGTAGCATGATTTTGTTGTTAAATGTTGTTATAATTAATGCTTATAGAGAGAAGTTAAGAGTTTAAAAAAACTGTGGGAAACAGAAAAAGCTAAGTCCAGGAAAACGTTCACTTCCGAAAGATATTGCTGTTTAAAAACTGGGGGAGGTTCGTATGAAGCAACACCTGATAGTGTTCAAAATCCCGAGGTGGAGGAACTTATTGGAAAACCACATATTGTCGAGTGGACTAATAATTATGATAGTGATGGTGTAGCATTCAGTAAACTATGCCTTATTTTAAATATAATTATTAACATTTTTTAAATTTATTTTTATGTGTTTGAACTTAGATAATAATTTAGATATCTCAAATCTTATGGACAATTCAAATATTATAGACAGTTCGGGTAATGTTAATTTGGGAATCATCAATGTTGAGACACCCATACTGATTTCCGGTACCTATTGGTTATTGCATTAATCATATTATATAAATATTAAATTAATAGATAAGTTTATTATTTATTTGTTTAGAAGAATTATCTGCTGAAATAGCATCTAATGAAACAATACCAGCTATTATGATAGATACGACTAAAACATCAATTAAAGAATGCCATACAAAACCAGTACAACCAGGTTTGCATACAATCCTAATTTACTTACCTAATTTACTTTCTGCTATCTATACTATACTAATAGGTGCCAATAGGTACAATTAATTATGTTTATTTATAATGTGTTTATTTAAACAAAACTATTTTTTTGTGTTTTAGAAAAAAGAATCAATATAGAAATCACTGCAAGCAAATCCACCAAAAATTATGGCATCATAAAGGAATGTGAGCTGCCGGTAAAAAGGCAAAAAATGGCAATTGAATCAGAAGAAAAAATGAATAAGTTACAGGTAATATAAAAAAAAACATATTTTAAAAAAGATGATATACGATACAATGGAATACAGTTAATTGTTTTCATTTTTTTTTTTTTTAGTTATTATTGATTATGCATAATTTAAAATATAAGTTATTACTAGGCTCCAGATTTTTATGTTTTTACATATTATTACTGAATGTGTGCAGTTTTATAAGAAAGGTATTTACAGTTAACAATGTAAATTTGAATTAATCGTAGTAATTACAATTGGTTTTTCATATTATAACTATTTGTAATGTTTACAAGAAAAAGTTACAAATAACTACTAACAAGAGAAATAGTTTGAAAAAAAATGGAATAAAGCATATTTTGACGTTCATAAAATATTTGTATTTTTTATGGTGATTATTAGGATCACATTTCAGCTTTAAATTATCCTAAAAATCTGGGCCCTAGTTATTACAAAAGAACTTGATTAATGTAATAATTTAATTATTAAAGGTATACAGTATACTAGGTGATTAGTAAGTTAGCTAACAAATTAATAATGTTCAAAATAGATCTCATTATTGTTATTCTAAATTTCCTAATTTTAAACTGCTTAGATTTTAAATCAGAAACTTATAATGCAGTCTGTAGTAGCTAAGCGCTCAGAGGAACATAAATTGTTCAAGTTACAATGCGAAAAACTTGCTTTAGAAATTAAGAAAATTAAAGAAAGTCTTATTTAATTAATATGTTTTGTTTTTTATGCTTATTGTTATTTAGTTAAGTTAAAAAGCTTATAGCCATATAATGTTTATCACACATACCTAAGTGAAGTTATGTTTTATAAATCAGTTGTTTTGTTTGTTTATTATATTATATACTTTTATTTAAATTAAAATTCTTTAATACCTATACATATTTATTAAATGAAGTGATGTTATAATAAATTGGATTAAGTTTTTGTTACTTTTATGAATAAATAAATGCGTAAATACCATGGATAAATGTAATGATTTTTATTTTTTTTTAACTGAAATGCCTTATGATATAAGCTTGCCTTGCTGCAGGTCCTAGTATACTGTGGTCAATTTCTCCAGCAACTTCACCATCTTCCTCTTCTAAGTCTTCCTCTTTTTTATCACTGTCTGTAGTATATTGATTATATTTTCGAGAGATGTTGTGAAGTAATGCACAAGAAAGAATAATATTTACAGTTGTACCAGGTGCATTAGCAAGACATCTTCTCAAATAAGAAAATTTTCTTTTCCATATTCCAAAAGTCCGTTCTATTATATTTCTTGTCCTAATCTGACATTTATTATACTTTCGCTCTGATGGTGTTACAGGGGTTCTTAAAGGTGTAAACAAGTAAGGTTTACATGCATAACCTATTGAAAGGAAATTAGAAATATTTATTGTAGAATAGAAATTTAAATATAGAATATTTGAATCTTATATTAGTTAACTACATAACGATAATATATTTAAAAAGGTGGACAAGTGGGTACCGCTCAACTGTACAGTAGTTATCGAGTATGTTATTGTAATATTGTCATACCTCCATCTCCAAGCAATAACACATGGTCAATACTTTCAGAAAAGTATTTGTTTGCATGACTTCCACTAAATATAAAGCTATCATGGTAGCTTCCTGGCCATCTTACAACTATATCTAAAAATTCCATTGATGGTCCACAAACAGCCTAGTATACAGACATACAATAAGTATAAAAATAACTTTTAAATACATAATTCTTTATACTTTCTCGGTGATTGGGTTTAAATCCACTGTTTGATAACTGATAACTAATTAATGCATACCTGAACATTTAAAGAAAAATATCCTTTTCTGTTTCTGAACACTTCTGAATCAGGACCTCCAGGATTTTGTATTTTTATGTGCGTACAATCTATGCATCCACCAATTCCCGGCATATTGTACATTTGGTAAAATTTATCTTTTATAATATTCCATTCATCTGAATTTCTAGGGAAATGTACATGATTTTTTAGATTACTTGCCAACATTTTAGAAATATTTTTAATTATCCTTGATATAGTTCCTTGGTTAATTCCTCTTAAGTCACCATTTACAATCTAAAATTTAAATTAACAAAACTTATTTTACAAACAACTGAATGGGACTTGAAATTGGTGCCTACTTGAAAGTTTGAAGATGCGTAAAACCGCAGTGTTGTTAAGAGTTGTAGAATAGGTGGGATAGGCAAACCACGATTATTATTGTGATGAATAGTAGTTAATGGCATTATAATATCCATAACTACTTCTTTAGAGAACCTAAATTAATAAAATACATTATTAAATTTGTGTTTGATGTACCTACATTTGTACAGTTGAATCTATTAAAAAGGGTTTATTTCACCGTATAATTATTATTATGTAAAATATTTACAGTAATACATTAAATAGTTCCTATAAAAGTACCTACCTGTATCTTTTGTAAAATTGAAGATCAGAAAATAATTCTACAGGGTTTTCTTGATCCCTGATGTACCTTTTAGGTGCATTTTCTTCATCAGCAAACTGAACAAAATCAATTAATTCGAATGTATCATCCATATTAACTTTAGGTAGGACAATTTAATAAAAATAAAAACATAAATCGATTAATGATAATGATTAAAAAAAAAAAAAAATAGTTTACGGGCTCGTTAAGGGTGGTCTATCCACCACTTAACTTTAAGGAAACCTTAAGTGACAGCTGTCCCGTAAGTATGACTGTGCAACGCAATTTTAAGGGACTGTGCTTAGGTGACACTTAAATTCATTTTAAGTAACACTTAAATGACTGTGCATACGGGCAATTATTTAATAATTATCATTAATATGACGAGTAGGGAAATTTTATATTAAAATAGTTTTTTTTTTCAATTACGAATAAAATCGATATTATAATTATTACATTTTATATTTGCTGCCATACCAGTGACCATGGCCAGTGCTAAGAGGACGTTTCCGTATATTAATATGTTTGAACAATTTTTCGAAATCGACCGTGCGTGACAGGAGCGTGTGAACGCATTATCAGTTTCAAGTAACATTATTTTCAGCGTCGTCTAAAACGATAAAATCTCCCGATTGATCAAATCAAGTAACTATTTTTCCTACTAAACCATAATATTATATTCCCATTAGGCTATTTAAATCAAACAAGTCTATATTGTGGTCTATTGTGGATTAAAAAATAAAAAAAAAAACGATTTTGTACGGAAAGAGTGATTCTGTCAGAGAAATAAGTAGACCGTTGAAGATCCGAAACACGAGAGCGTAACCACTAGTTGCAACGGTCAGTATTACGTGTGCGACGCACTGTATAAAAAACCGGCATAGCGTTAGATATTTAAATTTAAATTTATATAAATATATATATATATATATGATACGGTTCACGATTCGTTTTTCCAAAACCCTTACACACTCTTATCTTATGGCTTTTAAAGTAGGCGTGTCGACATCTCAATAATATTTATCACAGATAAAACAATTTTTATTTATTCAAATATTCAGTTTTTTTTTTTTTTTTTGATAAAGAGACCGAAATAATTTATAATTTAATCATTATTGTAATTTATGATTAACATATAAATAGTATTCTTATCTTTCTCGATGTGAATATCTAGGGCATAATAATTTATTTATTTATTATTTATGCATTATAAATTATAATCAGTGATAACGATCTAACTTGATGTATACATTTAACAATCGTATATTTTTGTTAATTATTATAATTAATTGTGTAACAAATCGTGATTATTCTTTATGTAAACAAATCATTTACTAACCATTTATTGTGAATAATATTGTAACACTTATATATTATATTGTATAATATATGATTAGTGGATGATTGATGATTGGAGGGCTAATCCGAGGGTTAAAATCACTGTAAGGATTGCTAATTATCAGCCAAATCGTTTCGTACAGTTGAAAACGTTTAAAAACAATACATCGATTTTCTCGATATTTACGTTTCGACATGCATTCTGCGGTCCACGGGCGGTGTGTGCAAATATTGTTTATTTTGCATCGAGAAATATAAATTATTTTACCGTTGCCGCGTAATACGAAGAAGAAAAAAAGTAAAAATAATTTTTTTCCTATGTAAAGCTGCGTATAATCCAGTAAAAATATGGTAAATATGATAACTCTTCATAAAAGAGAAAAAAACACAATTGAATAATAAAATATTATCCCACGGTTGGTTTTCGAGTGGAAACACAATAATAAATAATATTCCCGAGACCGAGAGTACAGTTATAACGAAGTAGTCGAAACGCAGGCGGATGAAGTGAAAAAAAAAATCAATAAAACAAATTGACTAACAAATACATATTTTTATACCGTAAATTTATATTTTAGCCGTAAATACACATACAAATCGCGCAGCGATCGTTCGATCAACTAGAGTGTGTCACCAGATTGTATCCGAAACGCAGAACGTCGTTTTCGATTGCGTATAACAGGGATAAGCAACTTTAAGCTACTAGAAGGCCTTTGAATTCAGAACTTTGAAACGTAGCGAGTCAGGAAGTGAAAAAAAAATTCTTTGAATATTTTAATAATTTTAATTATAATGACTAATGAGAAATCGTATTTTTGAAAACAAAATTACGTATCGAATTATAAATATATTTATATATATATATAATATTTACTGATAAGAAAGCTACATGTGTGATCTCTAGAGCTCGGATTTTGTAGTAAAATAAATCCTTAAAAAAGCATTTTAAGAAGCCAAAAAGAAGCATTTATTAAATTTAATTAAAAAAAATAACTTTAAATTATACATAAAATTAAATATTAAACATGAATTTACGACCACATATTTGGCCAAGTTACTTTCATTAAAATTCATCCTATTGGGCGTTAAAATATTTTTATATATGGAAAAAGATCTTTCCACATCAACCGATGTAACTGGTGCATATTCCATATTAAACTAAATCATCTAAATCAAAATGGTCCACATTTATCTTAAGTGTAGTGCCATTATGAAAACTATTGATTTTTTGAAGTTCTACCCATCCATTCTTTGAAAAAACACGATTGCACTTTTCTATAATCGATTTCGCTACTTCACCATTAGCTATATTTTTTGCCAAAGGTCGCATAAAAAAAATTAATAAATAAACGCAAATACTTGGAATAAAAATAAAAAATACCTTTTTTTCTTATTTTGTAATTGCATGTGGTATAAACCCAAAATTTGTTGTGATGTAGACGAGATTTTCTATACAATAATATAGTCCAAGTATATTATACATAGAAATAAATTAAATTTTCAAGAAAAATATGTGAAAATTGAGAAAAAAGAATACCAAATAGGGGAAAAAGCAATAAAAAGCAGGCTTTGTGGGAAAAAAGCAAAATAAAGTTTACTTTATTGAAATCAGAATGAGTCAAAACGTATTTATATATAAGAATTATCTTTCTATCACACTCCCCTCAAAAGAAGCATTTGCTACAAAATCCGAGCCTTAGTGATCTCATATATTTTGTGTATTGTAGAAAAACGTTTTCGAAAATTTTCCGAAATAAATTTTGGTTTTAAATAAGTCTTACGTTTTAAAAGGTCACTAATATACGGGTACAAATATTGTTTAGACACATACTGTATTCACTACGATCAACGACCGAATTGTTCCGACGCGAAAACGTCCGGTCCCAGTGGATGGCTTCATTGACGAATACACCGGCCCTATTCTCCGGATTCTTGGTCGACTCGTTATGGAGGCGGCAAGCCGTTAGCGAGGAAATTTCATCTCGCAAAAGAGCGGTGAGATCGACCGATCGCGATCGGTTCGTACGACAATAATATTTTGATCGTCAGACGTCGTGACGCGCTGAGCACGTGTGTATTTAGTTGCACTTCACCAGAAGGAGTTTGGGACGATTTTTCACAAAATCATCGGGTACATCGGAAACCGGAACGTTCGCCGAACGGTCACGGTCACATCACAGACACGTAACGTATATGTGCACTAAATTTTTGATAAATTTTCAAGAGCGTTATTTTTATTTTTTTTTTTTTATCGAATTTATTCTCTAAGAAAACAAAAAATCGTTATGTGTTATTAGTGCGATGCAATTATCGCAGTTCGACTTTGAACACGCACGAAAGTCTTTGAATTTTTAACAATCTCCGCTGCCGTTATGGACCCTAGGGAGGAGGGTAAATGGGGTAAACACTCTCTCGTTTGAGTTATATATGAATAGGTATTACTCGATCGCATGAGACTAAATTTAGTGTTGGCTATTACATTTCATGACCATTTCCCTATTCGAACGAACACTCTAACCTAACTAACCTAACCTAACGCACCAATCGTTGACGTACGATCAGACAAGTCATGATGACTTAAGAGTTTGTTTAATTTGAGTCGGTGGTAATGCAACTAAATAATCTGTAAGAATAATAGTTGATGTGCGATATGCGCACTCGCGTTTCTAGAGATGTTAAAATACGGTATTTTATTTTTGTTTTGTATAATACCGTATTATACAGGTATTATACCAATATTATACCGTATAGAACCTTGCAGTACCTTAAATTATAGGAAATTTAACATAGGTTATAACCCCCTTGTTAATTATGAAATATGAATTATTTTAAAATGGATTAATCGAAAAAATGGGTAAAAGTCAGAAAAAAGTTAAAAAACACATAATACAAGAATTATTTTAGACCTAATTCACCAAATTAATATTTAGTCATGCTATCATAATGTAGGTTGTAGGTACCATAATACATACACCTAGTGACTAGAAATAACTTAAATTTAAAACATTTTAATTACAATTCACATTTCATAGTAAATTATATTCTTAAAATATCAAATAAACTTCAAAAAAAAATTAGGATTTGAGTAATCTTATTATCTGCCAATTAGCATATAAATATATCTACTAACTTTTTGGTTCCACACTTTTTTCTTCTTATATGTACTAAGTACTTATATTTAATGTAAGAAATTTAACGCGACCTAACCTAACGCGACGGCCAACGGTTAAACATGTAAATGATAATAATAATAATAACAATAATAAATGATAATAGTTTTTATCTTTAATCGTGATAATAACTAAAAATAACGCATTATTTTTTTTTTTTTTTATACCGTCTGTATAAAATTATTTTATACCATGTGTATAATACCTCGTATAATACAGTATTATACCACTGTATAATACTAACTCACATCTCTACGCGTTTCAATTGTATTTCAGCTTTTCGCGTGAAATCAGGCGATGTAGATCAAATGGATTGCAAATAATTACATCTCTTTGTCATGCGTCGGGTCTGCTTTTTCATCAGTTTTTCCACGCCGTGGCTGTATTTTTGTTTTTTTTTTCAACTGTCAAACTTAAAGTTTCAATAATTGCATTTGCATAATTTTTACCAATGTACATAGAATCGCAAATAAATGACAACAACGGACATAAAAAATAAAAATTAATGAACACAAACGAAAAAAAAAAAAGCCAATGCGCATAAATATAAAATACGTCGTATTTCGACGATTCGTTGAGGCGTAATTCATATAGTCGACACGTATACATATTTGATATTACGAATTGTCTCGCCACAGGTATGCTCCAGTAAAAATATAAAACATAATAAACGAACGAAAACTATTTTGTTTTTTTTTTTTTTTTTACGAATATTTGAGTCATTATTGTCACCATTCTATAAACTGTCATATTAATAGTAGTGTAAATATGTTCACATTTTTTATCGTTGAACGTTATCAGTTATCACATATGAGTATCGTTAAGGGGGTTCACGGTTTTGACACTTTTAAACACGGTC
Organism: Therioaphis trifolii; assembly: GCA_027580255.1. Taxonomy (NCBI): domain Eukaryota; kingdom Metazoa; phylum Arthropoda; class Insecta; order Hemiptera; family Aphididae; genus Therioaphis; species Therioaphis trifolii. The sequence goes on along the minus strand of CM050410.1, from coordinate 31,603,649 downwards.
GATTATCTTTAATTTACATACGTTGACTCGTTATTATCAGATCCCAACAGTTAATCTTCATCCACTTCGTTATTACCACCTACATGGTTTTTAGTATAGTTGTATTATTATCTTGACGATAAACGTGCTGATCGATTATTAAACACTATGCAAGCAAGGCCCGGTTATCCGTGACCGGAACGAGTTTTAAAGTACTCCACATCAGAAAATATTAATATCGATGACTGATCCTCTCTCTCCACACCCTTTCATCGACCCTTTCATCCTATCACTAGCCTGAATTATTAAAAAAAAAAAAAATCAAAAATGTATGAATATATTAAAAAAAAACGTTTTTTCTTAGTGTTTCACCTCGAAAACATTTTTAAGTAGGTATATGTCCATAAAAAAAATCCATATTGTTGTATAAAAAGTGCGTTTAATAATTTGAAAATGAATAAAAACCACTCGAGTAACCCGTACCAGTCGATAAAGATTCAAATCGATAAAATCGTAATAAAAGTAAATAATTCAAAAAATATGCAATTGTAGGGAAATTGAGCCTGGAATGCCATTAACAGTCGGTTTTTGAATTTCAAAAATTCTCACCAGATTGATTCATCAGGATTGATAACAGTCAATAACACCTTGTCTGTGGATCGTGAACCGACTTTTGATGTGTCACCAGAAGTTTAGGTTTTCTAAACTGTTTATAGTATAAATACAATATTCTTAAGTTGTGTTTTTTTCTTTTTACTTTTGAAATGAAATTTGACGAATTAATTATCGTTTCGGGTCACTAACGGAACATATCACACACAGTTTTATAATACAGAGAATGTTTTGAAACAAATCGCGTTATAACTGGGAAATCCAATGAAATGAGCTTATTTCTCGAAAAAAAAACATCGATTTGTCATGTTCGATTTCCGATAAATACGTATCGAGACGAATTAAAACTGATCTCGATACGTATTTATCGGAAATTCTAGGGAATGCAACGACAATGTTCTATTCAGTACATAACATTCGAACTAATGCGATAATGTTATTATATAGCGTTTTAATAGCGTTCAGAGGATTGCGTCGCAATACGGAAATAAAAACGTACAATGGATTCAGACAATAATAGTAATACACTACTATACGGTTTCCGCGCCCACGACAAGAGCGCATTAATATTGCCTATCTGAAACGCCGTCTCGCGTACCGTATATTATTTCCATCGATCCGTAGGCGGAAAACGCAATTTATATTATTGCACTTAATCTCCGTGTAGTTTTTTGGAAGTCACGGCGATACGCCCCTCCTGCGGACTAACGCGATCGTAAGCCGACCGTTTCCATAATCGATCGTGACCGTCGTTTTTACGATCGCGGATTTTAGATCGAGGACGATCGATAATTATCGTCTCGAACCCCTTTTCGGAACGGTATACGCTTTCACGCGAGACGAACGTGATCGGCGGCGCCGGATGAGTAGCGGCCGTACAATCGGTTATTATTTATTGCTCCGCGGCGTTTCACTCGACACGTCTTCCCTTTTTTTTCTTTTTTCGGGGGAAAAGCGTTCCACTGCGCACTCGATTTTTCTCTCGAAACGAAATAAATGCAATCGCACGACGATTACCATAACGATTTTTCGAGTTTTTTTTTTTTTTTTAGGATTTCCATTATTAATCCTCTCGGCGTGGATTACACCGTGATCCACCGCCTTTCGGAGAACACGATCAATCGAACGGCGACGCTCATAATTATTAAATTAAGAGGACCACGCACGATCGACGTTATTGAAAGAACTCCACAAGGTGTCACTGATCGTGCGACGACGCGAGTCTGGTCGATGTATGAAAAAACTGAAACCACGGCACCGACGACTTTGGCCCGGATTTCGAGGTAGATTTTATTCAGACACCTCGTGACAGTGCGGACCGAGTATGCGTTATTCGATTCGTGCGTCACTGCACGTTTAAACGGTGAAACTTTTACATCGCGTTTTTTTTTACATATTTCACTGATTTCCGATTTTCAGGATATTTTTCCCCGTGTTTTTTTTTTTTAGGTCATTTTATAAATTTTCAATGTTTATTTTCTACGTGTGATCGGTTTTTAGTATAGAACTAGACACAGTCAATCAATATACGATTGTCGTTCTATGTAGCTCACAAAACGTGCAAACGATAAAATAGCAAAACATAAAATTTGACCTTATCGTAGTTTTATATTTTGATTTTCGATGAGTATAGAACGACAAATATGACCTGATTGCGAATAGAGATGAAAAAAAAAATGCTTCCCATAAAAATATTTTAATTCTTGTTAAATATTTCAAAAAAAGTGACGTTTCAGCGGGAGATCAGAAGAAAATCAATATATGAAAAAGTTATTTTAGAAAATGATCTAAAAACGCAATGGTTCCAAAAAAAAAAGTGGTGTTGGGACAAAAGAGGTCGATTTGGAACTATAATATTATCTCGGTTGCAGTTTTCGATGAATCGGAAAAAACAATTTTCAACGCGTATGTTCCGTTAAAAAATAGATAAAATGTGTTGAAAAATATACTTTTCTTTCGATATTTATTAATCGTTTGATGTTTATATCTTACTATTGCAACTAAAAGACCATATCGACAAGCGAATGGTACAATCTGTTCTTGAAAATAAAAACTATCGGGCATCGTCACTGACTGTCGTACCGACTTTCGGGGACTATATTCTATCACTCATGTAAATGTTATCAGTAATTATACATTCAGCGATACGGATCACGCGTGGGCCATTTTACCATCTGACATTCGCCACGACAGTAAAATTCGTTTTGGAAAACGTTACGGTGCACATCATACGGCGGGCTTGAAATACCCGCACGAGAACAATCGTCGTTATTGTTGTTCCGATGACTCGACCAGTCGCGTGGAGGTGATTCGATTCGATTAAAATCCGATAAAATCTGCGGCGCATTCGAGTCGTATGGACTAAAACGTATTGTATTTTAGACTAACGACAATAAAGTCCGTGGTATTATAGTATACGTATTCTTCTGTTCGGAGACTATCGTTTATTCGTGTATTTTTCCTTTTTCTTTTTTCTAATTCTGCTATCGTCAACGATCGAGTCTTGAGAAATTATTATTGCTTATATTGTTTTATGGTTCTTTGTTCATATTATTGTAATGTTATCAAGAAAATCGATTACGTTTTAGTTTTTCACCACTATACATTATCATGACAGCTTTATTGTTATTATTATTCTTATTATTGTTGTTATTTAGGAGACGATATTAAAGATAAATACTAGCGGTAACGTCTTTAGGCCACTCCCCATCGTATGCTACGGCTAGCAAATCCTTTGTCAATAATTTATCATAACTGTGAATATGAAAAAAATTCTAAAATCGCTGAAAATCGTACAATCGATTGATAAATTTATCGAAAAATAATAAAAATAATTGAATATAATTTATTAATATTTTATTCGATTTCCGGCCTGTTTGTTGGTATCATCTATACTTTTCCAAATTCGTTTTATTTGATATACTTGAATTAACAAATTTATTTATTTCACAATGTGGTGTGCTTGGTCATTTTTTTACACACGGAATAATTGATCAGTAACGTAAATTAGGTAATTAATATTCATAAATCGATAAATATTGTAACTATTACAACAGTAATGGGTTAAAATCGATTCGATTCGGAGATCGATTGATCTACGAATCATAACCGAAACGTCGGCGTAATATTTTCGGGTGAAATATCAAGGCGTGTTTTGTTCGGATTGTTATCGCTTAATTTAATTTTTCAATTGAGCATCGCGTAATAGCGCGCCAAATTGAGTTGTTCAAACATAACTTTAAATTTAACCAGTGGCAATTTCTAAAATGGTTGTAGCGTGACAATTTTTCTCATGTCGGAAACACGGAACTTTATCTTTATATTCTGTCGGAAACTTTATTTTGTTCGTGTATAATTCAGTTTGTTTGCAATTGAAAAAATGAACATCGCCGTTTTTTCATACCTAGATTAACTGCGTGACTGTGCAAATACGTTTTGTTTATTTTTTCAATCCATTACGGAAAAACATCGGAAGAATTGAAGAAAAAATTAAAACAATGTTCCTCGGTAATTATTATATGTACACATCAACACCTCTGACATTAAAATCTCAGCCCTATTTATTAAAGATTATAATCTTTAATAAATAGGGCTGAGATTTTAATGCCATTTCGCAATTTATTCTGGTGTCCCGAAAAGTAGACCCGTATACAGAAAATGTGTTTTGGAAGATAAAATTTTTAATTTTTTTAAAAACTTTTAAGCTATGTTCAAAAGAACAATAAAAAATGGATTTTTTGAGTTTTCCTAGTCATTTTTGCATTTTTTTAACGACATTAAAATCCCAGCTCGAGTAATTAATAAATACATTTATTAATTGAAGGGGCGTTCGCCCCCCCCCCACCATAACGATTTCGAATGTATAAAATTACTGTTATATCAACAAAATTTGAATGATCAAAATTTTAATTTATTGTTACACCTAAATAGAAAAAACTAAATCTCCACAAAGATAATAAATTAAAAGATAATAACTACTAATTAGTTATTATTTGTTTGCTTTCACCTAATTGCTTGCTAATTATTTCATGATTTTTAGATTAAAAAATTGGTTGAGAAGCCAAATGGAGCAAACCAGATTGACTGGATTGGCATGTGTATATAGAAATATTGATATAGACATAAATAATATAATTGACCAGTTTACAAAAAACAAACGAAAAATAGATTTTATTGTATAACTGTAATTTTTAATATTATTATTATTAATTATTAATATCTCATTGTACCTATTTATTTATTATTATTATTATAAATACGTTAGGTATAATGATATATAGATTTAAAAAATTGATCCCCCTCCTTGAAAACTGTCTAGGGACGCCCTTGACCTCCACCATCCAAATCATTATTATATTCGTATCGTTGTTACTGGAAAATACCGCATCGTAACTATCACTACAGTCAAGGTGGTACACTGCTACATGCAATGGCGGCATTGCATTTGGTGTGCTCGTGTGTGAACGTGTCCTATAGTTTAGAATTTTCATTGATTAAAATAAGGACAAAGTTTTTCGAACGTAATATATTTACACATTTTATAAAAATTCATGATTTCGGAGGACTATTGATCCAACCTTTTCGTGGTGTCTTTTAGGTAACGTATTCATTTCATTTCTAGGTGGGTCCCAAAGTGAGGATCCGGGTGAACAAAAATTAAAACGATGAGCTGACCGAGTCCCTAGGTATGCGTTTTCTAAAAAAAAAGAAGCTGCACGTTTATTATAATAATTAGAGCTCCACGCTCCTCGCGAATCTTATACGACAAATTCAGCACAGGGTGTGATCATGCGCACCCCACGTGCGCACACGACCAACGCTTAGGTTTCTCCGGTGTGTACTAGTTGCGGTCATAATCAAAAATTACATACTAGTTGCGGTCACCCCTCAAAAAGGTTACATACTAGTTGCGGTCACCCATCAAAAAGGTCACATACTAGTTGCGGTCACTCAAATAATAATAACTAAGTATACTAAATAATATAATATAATATATTATAGTTTATAAAATAATTAAATATGAAATTAATATTTGGTTTATTTATTTAATTTAGAAAAATACATTAATCAATATTTTCCTTCCCATTTATATCGAAAATATAACAGACTTAGGACTGTCTACACTAGTATTTATTGCGTAGGTATGGTTAAAAATGTTGATACTTATGTTTAAATTACGTGGTTAAACTTGTGTCAAAGTATAATATAATATAATATAATACATTATACCAAAAAATATGTTTATCGTATAGTATGAATTTCGCCTGGAATTGGAGTATAATAAAGATATGACCGCAACTAAGATATTACCTAAATTGGCGTGACCGCAACTGTTATATCCGTTTATCTCAAAAATCGTCATGACCGCAACTAGTATGCAGCCGGTTTCTCGTGTCGAAAACCACTTCGAATTGTTTTCCGGGAAAACCGATCGCGTGAACAAGCGCGTATGACCTACGGGTAGGCCGTATTGAAATTATATTGTGTATACATCGCGTTATCGTTTTTCATACTCGTTCACTAGCACGATTTTCGCTGATTTTCTCACGTACGCTTCGCGGGTAGGAAGATATTGACGCGTACGCGTATGAAAATCAATATCATTATCGTTCGTCTTTTTCGCTTGGTGAGAGGGGATTTTCAAACGCGTTCGCGTCATCTGAAAATGAAAACGTTTTTTCGGGTGGCAGAGAATTGATTTTTGATTTTATTTTTTGATTTATTTATTTATTTATTTATTTATTTTTGTCATGTTTTAGCCACACGAAACGATAAGATAATGGCATTTTAAAAGCTTATGCGTTTCGAATCGGTTCGAGCGCCCAATATTGATTATGCAGACACTCCGTGTACACAGACTAGTGTAGCGTTTCGACTGTACACAATTAATAATTGAAATACATTTCGTAGAACGTAATTTATTGTAAATTTACACGAATACGAATAGTTTTGTATAAATAAATGGTCCATCACCGGAAACAGAATTGTACCTTTGAAATATAATTGATATTTCTGGAAATACCAATAAAATTAGACGTATACTATAACTGATGATGGTTTTAAATTAAAACAGTTTTTTTTTTTTTTTTTTTCAAAAAGTGAACTTAACAAAAAATGTGGTAGAATTTGTTTTAGGTTTCACTGTTTTCGAATTCATGAAACGTGCCTCTTGAATATGACATATGTTTCGACATGCATATATTTTCCCCGTGACATTGCGAATTAAAATGTTGATGATCGACAAAAACGGTATGTTACCACCTATGAACATTTTCGAAAAATTTTCAAATGACTACTGACGAAATCGTGAGATATATATTTCTATTATCATGCGGGACTACCTAGTCCACGAAGGTTATTATTCACGGCCACATTATGTCTCTGATGCTCGCTATAATTTCAAAAGATAATTTTGACAGTAACTGTGAACCAATTAAATTCAATAATGTTGAATAAATCAACCTATATACGGCGTTTTTCACGTTTAAATTTAGAGTGAAAAGTATCGCGTTATTCGTCATATAATATAACACACTAGTATCATCGTATTTCGCATCCAACTTGGTATTTTTATTAACATTCATTTATAATTATATTCATTTTTATTTATAAACACGCAAAAACTACGTGGGTTTTTCGCGTCCACGGTGAAGTGCATAACGTGCGTAATGACCATATTTTTTCATGTTTATTCATAGTAAACAATTTTATGGAAGTATAAAACGATTTGTTTCGTTGAAAGTGAATAGAAAAACGTTTTTGTGCATATAAATTCACATTTGAAGAACATTTTTTAAGCATATTGTATAGACAAATTTATAAAAGAAATTGTGTTTTGTTTCGACACCAAGATTTTTATTAAATAAATCGAGTACACGTATAATTTTGTTTATTTCGTATGTTTGTATGAGTTTAAACGATTAATTTTGCATAAATAAACAACTGCTCAATAACTAATTAATAATATTTTCTCGAGAACTTTGTTTGCAATTCTTAGATTCATGTAGGTACTTAAATTGTCAATACGATTTGTTTTAATGTTGTAATATTTTGTAGCTTTATACGCTATTTGATGAAAATTGTAGCTCATATAATCGGTAAATTATTTTTGAACTTAAAAAGGGAATATCCGTTTTCAATTTTTAAATTTTAAAGTATAATAAATATAGAAAACAATTGAAATAAACTTTTTTTGTAATAAAAGTGCATATATTTTGAATAAGAGCGTGCATTCGCGAGGAAATGGTTATTTCGCAGGTTTCTTAATAATTTTAAAAGCACATTCGATGAATATTTTTAGATGTTTTGATGCATAAAAATGCCAAGGCGCATTATTTTGAGATTTTGAAGTGCATACAAATCCGGTAACGCGTATCACACGTTGACATTCACGAATCGTCGCGCACTCGTCTTAGACGCGTTTTTCGCAGGACCGTTTTTTTCGTACCCGTACGTATTTTTAACATCGTTATTATTATTTTTACGAACGACGATTAAAGCCCGGCCAACGGCCATTCATTAATCGACGTCGCAGATCTCACCTCTCACACGCGCGGCGTGACATTACCACCATACACGATTATCGCACATACGTGTGTCTGATTATTATAATTCCTGGTCCCCGTGCTCTAATTAATATTATATTATATATTAACTCGCGCGGGATATCCAATTAACGCGAAACACATAATAATTAATAATCGGTCCTATTGCACCCGTCACGGCGGCGTACACCGCCGAACGAGTAGTGTAATAGCGTACGTATCATTAGAGTAAAAACACGATGTTGAACTATAATACAATTATTATAACAGCGATAATAATAATAGTGATAATTATAATTTATGACGTGAAAGCGTTTTCCGATTCGGAGTTGGCGCCATGACGGAGTTTGGTATTTATTTTGATTTTTTTTTCGGTATTATTCAAACGTATCCCCCCGTCTACCGTGTTTCATCTCCCGACATATTATTGACGTCCAATCAGTACCGTTTGGGGTTATATAAATAAGATTACCATAATATTTGATATGCCGGAACCTTTAATCAATAAGTGATTAAATAAATTTATGGAATTATTTAATATATTATGGTAAAAATGTGAATTCGATTTTACATTTTTAGAAAGATGGCGTCAAATATTGTTGCCTCAAGGCGGTGATGGGGGTCAGGACGGCGCTGAGTCTAGACCTCTTTGTTTTGTACTATCATCGTGGTACGTCAAAACGCAAAAATCCGATCCGGCATTGTACGGTGTTTGATCTTCGAACACGGACAAAAAATTAAAAAAACGGTCACTGACAGTACTTTTTTTTTTAAATCGGAGATAGTTCGCTCTGGAATCGGATCGGACATGTGTGAACGTATACGATGAAAAACAAGAAGTTCAAGTTTCTAAGTACACGTATGCCCCGACGGACCAAGTTCGAAACCGGCTGCGGATGTGTGTAAAAGGACCTTAACCGTGTAGGCGCTAAGCAATCGACGTGAGTGCGAAAAACACGGAACCACGTACGAGTCTTTTTGATCAGAATAATGACTCAATTTGATTCAGTATCACAGGTGAAACGATTATTCGAAAACGTACAATACGGATAAAAAAATTTCGTGTGACAAATTAATTCTAAGCGGCGCGGCCTAGACCTTTTTAACAAAAAAAACCGTTTCTTGTTACTCGTTTCCACCTAAAAAATTTAAGAACCGTGTACAAAACCCGTGCATTAAATGTCACGTTATAAGCTAGTGATGTAAATCGTTAATAGTATTTTATTATAATTGTAACATGTCATGTACCTTCAAAGAAATAAATTTAATAAATGATAATATCAAAAGAAACGGTTTTGACAAATTATGTGTAGTTACCATATAAATGTTTAAACAAAAACATCACAATATATATATACGAAACAATTTTACACCATTTACCTATATTAATAATTCAAAAATTATTTATTTATTTTCGAAATCTATTATTTATATGCAGACGAACTTTTTATTAACTCTAAATTGATTTACTCGAAATCATCGGTACCTAAAATTTTTTTTCCTAGAACTTACCCAGTGGTTGTTGTAAAAAAATCGTGTTTAACTCATATATTTTGCGGACAAATCGAGCCCCAATTTGATTAAAACCAGTAATTTATGGGTTATTCTGCATCTGAACATTTACGCGTTCGAAAACAAAGTTATTAATTGCTACGGATAAACGATACATTTAATTGGTTCACTACTCGACATCGGATGCGTTATCTACTCGCATGCTTTGACGAGGCAGTACTCGGTTGAGTCACAAAATTGAAAACATGTATTTATTTATTTATTTTTTTTTTTTTTAATAACAAAATGTACATTATATATATAATGTGCTCTTATATATATGTATGTATAAAATTATACGTATACATATGATTATTTGGATAACAATGATAATTATGTATAATAAAATTATCAATTTTGAAAAAATGAATATCGTACGTATGAAATTAATAACTTATATTTTAAATAACAACTTCCATATTTATTTTATACAAATAAATGCGTGAGTAATTAACATAATTTGTTAGACACAACTTGACACTTGTTGCAGGTTCTTTCGACTTTGAATCGACCAAGTCCGACTGTAACATTGTATTATGTATACATATCAAATATGCATCATTATCAGCTGTTATTACTGTACTATATCGCAGCAAATGGTCATGAGTGTACGCAAGGGACAGGCAGAGGTAGCAGCGCCTGCCCTACGAGATTTTCCGTTTTCCCAAGGTCTCGCGTAGTACTGATTTTTAATCGTATTTAAATATTTTCGACATGAAAAATTCAAAATAGTTTGTAAATCCCGAAAAATATACCGTACTGACTACTTATCGAAACATCGACTATCGTAGTAAACGTATTATAAATATTTATATTTTTCCAGTGATCAGACAGCTCGAACTTCGAATCTGAATACAGATTTCTCGAAGCAATAGCTGCTGTAGAATCCTGCACTGTCAAACGGCGCATGTAACTTTAACGAAAAGTATTATTTTATAAGTTGTTCAATGCATGTTTTTCTTATTTCATTGGTCTTTTAAGACATTGTTATAATTAAACCAGATTTATTAAAAACTGTTATGTTATTCCTACGTTGGTTTAATACAATGGTTTAATAGAACCGTTCTGTGTGATGATTATATTCAACGATGGTCGCCCACTCAAGGCCCTATCCGGAAAAAGCGTTTGGAGGAAGAGGCCCATTATTGAGACCTTTTCTCGGTCATGGTCTTGCTTCTCCTGCCGAAAATACCTGCACAAGCTCACATGTATAACACCGTAGGTTCATATAAACTCTAACATTCGAAAATATTTCTTTTCTCTTCCCAAACATTTCTCCGATGGAACAATGGTTTGACGGAAACGGGAAAAAATCATCCTTTGCAACTCACAGAGACTCGGCCGCGACCACTCACACCGTTCGTTTACTATTGGCTAATAACTCGCAGAGAAATACCGTAAAAATATCGAAAATTAAACAAAATTAAACCCTTCGAAAAGGGGTAGGCAACAGTCACGTCGGGGAGCACAGAAAACAGAGTCCAAAATGTAATATTTTATATTCCATGCGCTGTACAGTGAAGCGTCGTAAACAAGACAAACATACGACTACGTCCATACTTCTTTGAGCGGGTTACAAGAATAACACGTATAATGAGGTACAAATACGGACAAGTGCAGCGAGCCGTGCACACTTTACAATAAACGAAATGTTGAGCTCCGCGATGTTATCGAATAAAACACGAAAAAAAAAACCACTAACACTTGCTACTCGCACCCAATGGCTATGTATGCAAGCCAGACCTAATTTAAAACGTTAGGAGACGAAAAACAGCTATTAACATTTGAAACGAAAATGTCGAAGAAAATACATGGACCCGAAAGAAACCGAAATGGAGAGTATGAAAAAAGGAAAAATGCGGACTTAGAAAGTCAAAAAAACCTTAGATCAAAAAGCACATAAATGCGAAACGACCGGAAACGGGCTGGTCATGTGTCACGGTCAGGGGCTAATGGGAGTCTTATTCGCAATGTACTGGTGAGGAACGCTGAAAAACAAAAGCGACCAAGAGGAAGACCCCGTCGACAGTGCATAGATAGAGTGATCAAGGATGCAAAGGAAGTGAAAAAACTAAGATTACAGTAGAAATAGCAAGAAATCAAAACTGTTGGTAAGGCTTGGTTGAAGCGTGCAAAAAGTTTTAAAGGCCTTTACAAAGGTTTTTAACAAAACAAAAAATACATAGTGAAACATTTTAGAGAAAAAATTAACCGTTAACCAATAAAGTGTTCGCTTACCTTACACCTATTAATCGTCGACAAAGATAATTTTTTTGAAGTTTTGGTGCAAAATCGCTTACGCCCTATGGTCCAAAATAACTCACGGTGCGTTCGGCACGTCGATAAACGCCAATAAAACAGCGGCGCGGGGACCGCCGGGTGACGACGGCTTACGAATGCTCTACTCGGTTACGTATATCCATCCGACTCACGGTGCCACATGCCGTCGTCTTAGCGCAAGATAACAATGTGATCGATCGTCTCACTAGCGTACACGACATATATACTAAATATTGTGTGTGTGTGTGTGTGTGTGTGTGTGTGTGTGTGTGTGTGTGTGTGTGTGTGTGTGTGTGTGTGTGTGTGTGTGGTGTGTGTGTGTGTGTGTGGTGTGTGTGTGTGTGTGTGTGTGTGTGTGTTTGTGTATGTGTGTGTGTGTGTGTGTGTGTGTGTGTGTGTGTGTGTGTGTGTGTGTGTGTGTGTGTGTGTGTGTGTGTGTGTGTGTGTGTGTGTGTGTGTGTGTGTATGTGTGTGTGTGATGCTGTCCACTTAATCACTTCTCAGTGACATATTATTATATATCTACTTATTGTGACCCGGTATTAGCTTTCTTACGGCACGTGAGTCAGCATCACGTATCTTCTTTCACGCGGTCTTGCAGCCTCTATTGAATATGACCAATGCACTGTATTATACACGTGCTTCTGTATAAATATCATTTTCATTTTTTTTTTTCTTTTGTTTCGTATCGTTTAAGTTGGAGTTTTTAGGGTTTTTTATATTTTCGATTGAACGATGTGTACCCAGTGCTTCTTGCACAGACGCACCAATGATTTACACGGCTCAAGTCGTATTGGACGTTTGGACTTGAGTCTATGACGCGCGTTATGCATTGCATTTTTCACCGTTTCAAAATTTAATTTCGTCGCATTCTAATATTATTATTAACATTCAAAAAAACGGTCGTATTATTTTAACTGTTTGAGTGAGAAAAAAATTATAAATATTAATAATTGAATTGTTCTAAAGTACGATACAGTTAATTTACTTTAATGTTTTGATAAATAAATATTTTATTCACGGCTCTGAAATAATATTTAATACAATTACTCTACGCTCGTTTGTAGATTTTCAATGTTTTCTGCCCCAATTGATTTAAATAAAAAAAAAAAAGTTTAAAAGTTGTCTTTTTCAATTGGTAAAAATAAAGTTATAAAATTAAAGAACTTATTTTCTTTTTCAATAAGTATAGTAGTATTGATTTTTTATTTGAGTAGTTTAAGTTTATAGTAAAACAATATACTTCATATGTTCAAATTTATAAATTAATGATAATTGTGGCAGGATTTTTATAGTTTCCTTTGATATTATAAGATAAATGGGTTTATACGTATTTTATCTGATCTTCCAAAGAAATTTAGATATTTATTTTACCAACTTTTAATACGTAGTGATAGAACATAATTTAATTTTTGTTTTTTATCATCGTTTATGAAAACAAATAAAAATTGCATTCAGTATTTTTATAGAAAAAATTGAATTATTTATGTTCGTATTGTGCCCATCCGTTACTGAAAGGCGTTTAATTTTCTACACCTAAATAGAGTGAAAATAAACAAACTTTTTATTTTTTTTTTTAATTCGTTAGCGTACTAGGTGTATATACAACATACATTTTCGTTACATTTATATGTTCTTTATTGATAACATTCAATATATTGAATGTTTCATTTTTCCAATATGTATTTTATGCTTATTTTTTATTACATTCCAATTTTAATGTATGCAATGCAAACAATATTGCGCATAAATTATTATTTTTGTTTGGACAAAAAAAAAGGACCTTTGAATTCCCCTTATGGTGACAAAAAAACGTATACCCGCGGATAATCTAATAGTCGTGATTCTATTTCTTGATGCATTTTAGCTGTCGTAAAAAAGCTGTATAAAAAAGGATCCTCGTTTCACGTATCATAGACATGTACGTATATATTTATAGCAGTAACATCGATGATACATTATTTCACCACGAGCTGGTGAATACATTTTCTCCGAACCCCGGTCGATACGTGTGATACACAGTGTTCGGAAACAAATCAACATTACTTTCAATTAAGCAGGAACATGTAAATGAGAATTGAAATGCATTATTTAGAGTAGTTCAAAAGTACAGAAGATGTTGATGAAAAAAAAGAAAAAAAACGTTTTTTGTTTTCAAAATAACTACACAAAATGTAAATGAGAAGATAAAATACGTGATTAATTATTTAAGCTTTATTAAATCATAACAACGCGCAATTACAAATATATGTGAATTATACAACTTATCATTAATTTGTGTGATTTTCAAAAAATCAACTTATACACCACGTATGTTTATTCATTTGAAAAAAATATACATGAACGAACCCCGATTTTTAATGATAAAAAAAAAGTATAATAAAGGTACTGATAAGGTTTTACAAATAACCAAAATGAAGTTAGTACAAAATAGTATACGATTGTATCGCCCGGGAAAATATCGGTTTATGCCGATTTTTTTATAAATAAAGTCTTCGATTAATATCTAAAGTGTTTTAACAGACTGCATGCACGTGAACAAAGTAAAATAATAAGAATGATAATGATAATAATATTAATAATGATAATAATCAAAAATTCCGTAACGTTCTTGGATGTAATATAAATCGTATTATGAATGTGATAAAAATAATGTTATACATACCATTCACGTGCTTTGTATAATAGCTCGTTTATAGAACATTAAAAATCACTCAAAAATAGTTTAATCCGACGTCGACTGAAAAAAGGACTATGTATCGCATGATTGTGAAAACGGTTATTGCAACTAAGGATTAGTGAAAACCGTTATAAAGCGAACTTTCACGACAATTATCGCGTTGAGATCGTCGAACGAACGGATTTTACTTTGTACCCAGCAGATCGATCGGTGTAGATTGTAGATCAACGGATTTCAAACTTCTTTCACCGCCAAACACTTTACCCTTCGAAAAATTTTCACGGTTGTACGGCACGGTAATAGAACCCATACATCTCATTAGGGTTCAAAAGTTGTCTAAAATAACTTATCTAAATCGCTTTCTTATCACAAACTTCCGATTTAATATTTATATAAATTTAGCAGATGCATAACAATTGATTGCATCTATTTTCGTACATCACGATTCAATTCGATCGGTCATCTATAAAAAAAATATCAAAATTACGCGGCATACTCGGTGAAGCTTGCGGTATACGCATGTACCTTGGCACCCAGTTTGAAAACCATTGGTGTAGATCAGTGTTTCCGAACCTTTTTTAACTCAACGCCCCTTTTAAATTTTTAAAATATCATAACCCCCCCCCATAGTAATTTTTTTCAAAATATTAACATTTTATTTTTTAATAAGCTATTTAATTAAAGACAAAATATAATTTAACATTTAAATGGTGCGATTTAGTTAATTTTAAATTTAACACGTTGACGGCCACGGTATACTTGAGAGTGGCTTTTAGATTAACCATCCGAAAAAAATCTACAAATTAGCTTTAAAATATGAAAATGTTTTTATCAATACAGTTGAATTTTGAAATTTTGAAATTTTGATATTTTTTGAAGGTTTTTTTGACATGTCAACTATAGTTGATTTTTTCAAATCAAATGTTCTTGAAAAACCATATGTCAATTATAGTTGTCATTGTTTTCATCCACTTTTTCATACAACTTATATATGTTTTATAATATAAAGCAATAATTATGAAATAAAACTTTTTATATGTTAAAAAAAAAAAAAAACGATTGAATTCCTTAGAAAATTTATATTTCGTAATATTGTAGTATTGTTATCATGATGTAGTATAATCAATTATAAATAATCAAGTTCTGACGTCAAAATGGATTCATATTCACACATGATTATTCTGTGATATTATTATACACAGTTTATAATCAGTATGATATCAATTAAAGCGAAAAAAAGGATTGAAAACAATATGCCTACGATAAACACTGACTATAACACTATCTAGCGGCTCAATTTTAAAACCAACTAGGTATATAAATAGATAGATAAAGACGTGTTTTAAAATACCCCGTCATAATAAGGTTGATTGAAAAAAAAACCCGTGTCAAATTATTTCATATAAGAATAATTCCTACTTATAATATGAATTATATAATTTGATATTTTCAAAATTGTTACTATAAAATTATAACACAAAAAATACTTATGTGACTAATAATCGCCCTGAATGCACGCCATGCAGAAATTCTAGTTGCATCTGAAATAAATTATCATTTAAATAATAAATAATCAGTTATAAACAATAAAAATGCAAATGATGGATGAGCGCCCCCTTCAGAAAACGCCCAATTCAAAATTTAAAAAATGCCTACAATGGTAGCTCGATGATCGTGCGAATGACGCCGTCGAAGTCGAGAAATTTAATCACCGTCGTTTAAAACGCGCGTTGTCGAGATTGTCATGAAGTCGTGGACACAATTATATTATAATAACGTTCAAATACTCAACTGTAATTATAATATGAGTATTTCATACTTTTGAGTAGAAATCATAAATTCTATATGTATAATATATACTATATATGATAAAATCGCTGTAATTATGATTGTTACGACATTCTTTATTTTATTACCCTCGTGTAAGCCACTTATAAAGACATAGAACATTATCCCAGCCCAATCCTATTAAATGCATATAGGGTGTATTAGTTACAAAGACAAAGTACCCTGTGCGAATTTTCCGTGTAATGTAGTTTATACATAACTTACGGCCAAACATTCTGGTAAACGCCGCTGTGCCGACGTATGCATTAGTAGACGCTCCGAATTACCGAGGTTATCGTTAGGAAACAAATGTGTCCGTCTTTGTAATACATCCAGTCTTATAGTACACAAGCGATTATCAGATGTAAATTGAATCATTCATTTTGTTAGCCAAAATAGCAACTGGATTTTGAAAACAAACTTTTGATACGAAAAATGATTTCGGATTGACATTACATTCTGAAACAATTAGTATCTCTAGATAATGACGTTTTATTCGATAAATAACATAATATGTATTCATTATGTACGAACAGTTAAAACTCTAAACGGTGTTCCCGTTCTTTTTTTTGGGAAAAAAACAGTACCATTTCTTATTTTTTAAATGGAACGCAGATAAAGGAACGGTCAAGACTCTCTGGAATTTGATTAAATTGCTTTAGAAATGTATTTATTTATTTTTTGTTTTTTATTGAAATCAAAATGATAAAGATTTAATATTTTATTTCGATTTAACTTAGTACCAATGCGATATGTTTATTGTCTATGCAATCAATTATTTAAGTGTGATATTCTATGGTTATAAACAGAATATAGTGAACCGTTTCTGCCCGGCCGTAAGGTAATCCGTCTTGGCTCTTTCACCGAACCTCACCAATGTTCATCGCGGGACGAAAATGATTATGATCATCCATAAATACATTTTTGAAATGCAAGATATCACTAGAAGTTTATTTTTACGAAAACGCTCTTATGAAATCTTTACCTATCTCAAATTATTTTCCAATTCAGCCTCCGAGGTTAGGTTAAGTCAACCTTAGCCGACGCGGTCCTAGCGAAAAAATGTCGCGGCCTATAGACCGCTAAATAAAAACACTTTGTTCGGAAACATTATTTTTTTTAATTTAATACAAAAGCCCATTTTACATTTTTTTTTTTAATTTAATACAAAAGCCCGGTTATTGCCGGTATTGCCGAGTTCGGCGCCGGCGCCGTGCCCGCCTTTCGCGTCACACGGCCCGCCGCGGAACGGCCCTCGCCGAACTCGAAATCGGCCATGCACCGCGTCCACGGACCTGTTAACGCGGCTCGCGGCGCGCGGGGCGGCCCTGCGCTCCGGCGCGCGACGTTCCTGAGTCTGCGCCAGGTGGCTGCGCGGTCGTCGCGTCCGGCCACCGGTC